>JAMKQA010250018.1:0-43912 GCA_024699735.1 Posidonia australis | reverse complement strand
GACCCACTCACACACTGCCTTTATCTTATTCTTATCGAGCGTGTACTTTCCCTTTGCCATTTCAGTCTTTCCATTAACATGTTCTATCAAATGCAAGTCCTTACGACTACAAACCAACTTTAGATCTCTACGTGCATTTTCTGTGAGAAGCTAATCATTCAGTGATCTCATTAACTTCTATCGAGATCAAAAGCTCTCATACATATAGATTATTATGTTACAACGAATCAAATCAAGAATCATACTGTAACAAACTCTTAACTAATCACAGACATTAAACTCAACTAACTAAAGTCATTAGCTCCAGCTAATCATTAGCTAAACACCTGTTATCAATCTCCCTCAAGCTGATCCTTGGACCTGTAAGGTGAAGTTTGGACTGAAGGAGCTTTAGTCAAGTAGAATGAAGACCTTTCATGAAAATATCCACCACCTGATCAATGGTAGGAATATATCTCAATTCAATTTGTTTCCTGGCAATCTTTTCTCGAACAAAATGATAATCAACCTCGATATGTTTCGTTCTTGCATGAAACACGAGATTCAGGAACAGAGATGGCAGAGACATTATCACAATGAATGATAGGAGCTTTGAGTAATGGAATATGAAGTTCATTCAGTAGGGAGCACAACCAGTAGATTTCAGTCGTAGTATGTGCAATACATTGATATTCAGCTTTTGATGAAGAACGAGCCACTACAGTCTGCTTGATAGCACACTAGGAAATGATCTTTCCTAAATACACACAATAACCATTTGTTGATCTACGATCAAGAGAGCATTCAGCCCAATCTGCATCGTAGTGTGCAAAAAGTTCAGCAAGGCTAGGAGTGAATGTAAGCTCAACTGTGAGTGGCTTTCAAGAATCTAAGTATCCTTTTAACTGCTGTCATATGTATGGTCGTAGGCTTCTGAAGAAATTGACATACTTGATTCACTGAAAATGCAATATCAGGCCTAGTTAATCTAATGTATTGCAGAGCTCCTACAATACTCCTATAGGTAGTTGGATTAGCTAGAAGATCACCATCTATTTTGTTCAATTTAGCAACAACTGCAAGAGTTGAAATAGGCTTGCACCTTATCATATCAAACCTCTCTAGTAGTTGTAGAATGTATTTGGATTGATTCAAAGTTAGCTTAGATTAAGCCCTTGTAACAGTGATTCCCACGAAGTATGCCAAGTCTCCCGTATCTTTCATATTAAAGGAGAACTTCAAATTGCTGATTAAGTCGTCAATTGCTTCAGGGGAGTTACCAGTGATGATAATGTCATTCACATAGAGTAGAAGATATAGCTTGACTGAGCTCGTAACATAGATGAAGAGAGAGGGATTTGAACTAGATATAGAAAATTCAAGTTCAAGTAACCTACTTGTGAATTTTTCATACCAAGCTCTAGGAGTTTGTCTAAGACTATATATAGATTTAAGCATTTTGCAAACATGGTTGGGTTTCATACTATCCACATATCTCTGAGGTTGTGACATAAACTTCTTCTTTTAAATCACCATGGAAAAATGCACATTCCACATCTAACTGTCTCAACTGCCAGCCAAAGATTACTGCTAAGGAGAGAAAAAGTCTCACAATGGTATGCTTGACCATAGGGCTGAAGGTTTCTATGAAATCCACATTAGGCTATTGCAAATATCATTTAGCAACAAACCTAGCTTTGTATTGGTTAATAGAACCATCAACATTAGTTTTCAGCTTATAAACCCATTTACATGTAACTACATTCATGTTAGGATTAAAGGGTACAAGCACCCAAGTATCCTGTTGTTGAAAAGAGTTAAACTTACTATCCATTGCTTGTCTCCAGCACAAAGATTTGACAGCTTGAGTATAGTAGTTAAGTTTAGGTAGAGACTGATGGGAGAAAGCAATAGGGATAGGTTATTTAGTGCTGTAGAAGATTTTCTTTTTAAAAATACTAGATTTTGACCTTGTAGTCATAGGATGAACATTCAGGTTTGGTTGAGGTTGAGGATTGAAAATATGATCAATAGGAACTAAATTGGTTTGGGGTTGGGAAGGTATTATAGTTGAAGGACTAGAAGAACTTGAAGGAATAGAAGAGTGAGTTATAGGTGAGGAATGAGAATTATCTATTGAAGGAAGAGAACGAAAGACAGAAATAGAATCAGGAGGAATAGAGCTAAAATGTTGAGAAGGAACACAAATAAACTGATCCAAATTAGGTAAAGAAGAAGACAGATTGTTAGGGGAGGACATTAAACAGGTAAAGGAGAAGAAGATTTATCAAATTTGACATGCCTAGAAATATAAACTCTATCTAAGTTAGTGGACCAACACTTATACCCTTTATGAGAGGTAGAATATCTCAAGAAAACACAAGGTCTAGATTTGAATTGAAGTTTAGTAGTTCTATAGGAGTTGAGTTGGGCAAAACAGAGAACCAAACACTCTTAGATGAGTATAATCAGGGAATTTCGGAAATAAGATTTCGAATGGGGACTTGCAGGAGGTAGATGATAGAGGCATTCTGTTAATTAAATATACAGCTGTATGAAATGCTTCAAGCCAATAGCTGGATGGCACCTTGGATTGAGCTAAAAGAGATAAACCTATTTCAGTAATGTGCCTATGTTTTCTCTCAACCACCCCATTTTGTTCTGGGGTATGAGGACATGAAAACTGGTGAATAATGCTAAATTGTTGCAAAGATTCTGAAAGGGGAAGACTGACATACTCACCACCTCTATCAGTTCTTAAAACTTTGATCTTTGTATCAAATAGATTTTCCACTTGTGACTTAAAAAACAAAAAGATGTCAATAAAATCAGACTTATACTTCATGGGAAACAACCAAGTGTATTTAGAAAAGCCATCCACTATTATAGCATGGAACTTGAAGCCATTGTCATTGATATCAAAAGGAGGTCCACTATTATACCATGACAACGAATCACTAGCTCAAAGTCAGCTCATTCTCTGCATTGAACCCATCAGTCACAGAGATGAGTAATTCAGAGAAGTAGCAGTGGAATGAAGGAGAAGAAGAAGGAATGAGAAGCTAATCATTCAGTGATCTTGTTAACTTCTCTTGAGATCAAAACCTCTCATATATATAGATCAGGTTGTTATAATGAATCGAATCAAGAATCATAATAGTTACAACAGACTGTAACAAACTCTAACTAATTACGGACATTAAACTCAATTAACTACAATCATTAGCTCCAACTAATCGTTAGCTAAACAGCTGTTATTAAGCTTGACTTAGGTGACTAAAGTGGCTTGTTTTGTGGGGTTGCATGTCGGAAGAGGTAAGGATTTCATAGCATATGATCGTAAAATGGTCAAAGAGAAGAATTTTTTTTTTGACGAAGTTATAATTGAAATAAATTTCCTACAGTCATATAGGTAGTGAAAGTGATGGATTTTGAAGGTGGAGATTGTGAAGTGAGATAGTATGAAAGGTGGAGATGGTATTAAAGTAAATTTTTAGAAATTATTGGGATCATGAATTGAAAAGAGAGTCCTTTCCTCTTTGAAGCAATATGTATTAAAGTTGATTCTTTTCAAAATTTTATTAGCATACTTGGAAATCATTTTGAGGATCAACTATTAACAAGTGTACGAACTTGTAGGCCCCACTTAGAGATAAAAAATGAAGAAGAAGAATTTGACTTGTGGGATTAAGAGATCAAAGAACTCGAGTACGATATCAATGAGCTCCAAAACATACCTTCAATTGATAGAAAAACCTAACTAGATAAAACTAGCTCTAGTGTTGTCTTAGAACTTCTACTGTCTGAAGAGTCACATTGGTATCAACATCTCTTGCAAATACTTAGATCTAATTGACCCATAATAACCTTAGACTTGACTTAAAATACTTGAGTTGAAGTTGATATGATAATTGATTTTAGTCTTTATTTAACCTTAACCATTTTTTTTCTAAGGGATGTAGGACTAAATCTTGGAATATTACACCCTCACTCCAAGTGCACATACGATGGTGACAACAACACACACTTCTTCCACTTCCTCAAAAAATCAAGAGAAAGAGGAACTTCATTGACAAAAGTAACTCTTAAAGATGTGCCTAAAATTTGTGACCATGCCACCATTGTCCAAGTTTTCACATACTTTAGAAACCTTTTCACATCGGACCAAACCATCTATATTCTTAACTCCATTAATTCTACTCTAGAACTAGGCCCTTATGGAGGATGAGAATTGTGTCCTCAGCTGATAACCTATGGAGGAAGAGGTCAACGCTACCATTGATGGTATGCACCCCATAAAGGCATGCACACAACACACAAATGGTTTCATAATCCTTTTCTTTCCATAAATTTGGGACGAGAATTGGAAGAGAAGTTACTAATTACTACACTTATTCAATCCTTCTTACCTGAGGGAAAAAAATGCCTAATAATCTTCATCACATTTACATTGTTCTCATACCAAAAAAACTGGATTGTAGTTGTTCTCAAGGTTATTGGCTCGCATGCTTAACGAGTGTTATGTATAGAACCATTTCGAAGATTCAAGTTCACTTCTCAAAGTTCTCCTCCCCAAGTTCATCTCCAACAAGGAGCCTTTATTGTTGGCTGCCAAATCACTATCACAAGAGAAAATGTTGATGGCACAAAGAAGAAACACTCTTTCATGCTTAATTAGAATGGAGCTTCATTCACTAGATACAAGCACCAGACCCTTCTCCAATTATGCTTGAATGAAACTAGTACCAAACTCTTTATAAAATGCATCAACTATGCTACTTTCTCACTTCTCCTAGTTTTTTTCCCCTCCAAATCCTACCATGAAATTTGCCAAGGATGTTCGACATGTCCTTTCCTCCTTTTTTTTAAATGGTAGTTTATGAAACCACATTAATGTCTCGATCCACTCAGCTACTTTAGATGTGTTCTCAAAGATGCTTCACCAAGCTGTAGAGCTTCAAATGATCAAAAGGAGTCCAAGTTAGTAAAGAAGCACTGACTATTTGCCACCTCCTTTTTGCAGCAAGCAAGAAACTATTCTACATCAAGGGTCTTTTCATTCGGTTGTTCCTAATGTTGGGTCAAACCATCAGCCACTTTGAATCATTTATGCATGCACTTCAACTCAAAATGTCTTAAACATACGTAGCAAGAGCTTCAAGGCTCTATGGGGTTAACAGAATGGATCCTCTTGATCTTTATCTGGGAGTTAATATTATGGGGGGAACAAACCAAAAGCATGACTTCACTACTATATTGGCACAAGCAAATAGCCCAAATGATAATGTCTTTGCCCCAGAGGGGTCACAACTTATCTTGTGCCACTAGGAACGTACGATGGCCATCATCACGAAGATAATGAAAAAACTTGTCGTAAAGCCCGATATGTTATTTGGGAAGTGTGGGAAGAGTGAACCTATTGGTTTGGATCTTGATTTGACTCAAGTTGCCGTATTTGTGAAAGAGCGCCGCGAAGGGGCATTAGAAGTTTAATTTGGCTTTCCTTTACATATGTGGTGGTATTCCTAATTATTCTGTTGAGCGCTCTTATATGGTTAGCTATGTGTGTGTTGATAGGTGGAGATTGGTGGGTGTAAAGCACATGTAACCACATCATATGTGCTTTCAAGTAGATTGTTCGGGTCGGTTTGGCCTCGAATCAGGTTGAACGATTGATCCAACATTATCCATATTATTATTAAATCATACTAGATTATGTATTTTCATCGACAATATATTTGATTGTATGTATATTTGATCTTATATTATATTTTACAATAGATTGTATATTTTCATTGACATTGTATTCGATTATATATATGTTTGATTTAATCTTTTGAACTCATTAACTCATAATTTATGCATTTTTTATTCCTATATTTTTCTATTTTGTATATAAATAATATTACTCAAGGTGTTTTGTACAAATTTTGTAGAACTTGAGGACTAAGAAAGAATCTACGAAAAATAAAGGGGAAAAGAATAATTGTGCCAGAAAGAGATTTTTGTATGTAAAATTCTAGAACTACGTCAGGTGGTCAAACACACATGTTCTATGTGCCTCAATTTTAGTAAAATATCAGTCAAACAGTGAAAAAAGTCAGAGAAGATCTTGGATGACATGGATGCTTCCCAAGCGTCCAAATGCAAATCCGATGCCTCCCAGGCGTCCACACCAGATACTTTTGACTCGGTCTTCTTTGGATAAGATTCTCACTTGTAAATATCTTGTATTCAAAATTCAAGATTAAATTTTGTATTCGGATTTGTCTCCGACGTAAGTAAGTCCTTGTAAGCCTATAAAAGGACCCCTTATGTATATCTATGAGCTCCCATCTAGATTTTAAACTCTGTTCTTTTTTTGTATTTCTAGAGATCTAGAAGATCATCAGTGTAATCTCAGATTCTTTTCAATAAAAAGTCTTTTTTATTTAATTATGTCTTCTATCTCTCCTCTTCCTCTTTTATTTTAATGTTTTATGTTATCATGCTTGGCTAATTCTCTAGATCTAGGGTAGAGATGGAGTTTATGTAGATTGGAATGTGTGATTATATTTTTCTTCTCTTTCTCTTCATGTTTCATGCAATGAGTATGTGGGTTGGATGTATATTACATAAATCACTCAGAATCGATAAATTTTGATAGACTGACATTGAGTTCATCTTTTTAGTTTATGCTTAGAGAAGATTTAATTAGGAGTTGTGTATATAATCTCGATTTCATCATATATCATCTGATTTAACTTGATTTGTGTGTTCTTATTTCTAATTTTGATATTTTATAATGCATATTCTAGCATATAGTTTATTCTTGTGTGGATAAAAATCATTAAATCAAGTTATTTAGATCAATAGAGAGGAAGAAAATAAACATGATCATGTATTCTAAATTCTATATAATTGATTCAAAACCCTAGGTTTTTCATTTGATAGCATCTTACTATTCTAGTGTTAGGCTTTTCTTTGTTACATTAATTTTATCAAATCTTTGTTAATAATTGGTAATAAATCTTTGATTCTAAAACACTTTTCTCTGTAAGATTGATCCGTATTTGTCGACGTACTACATTAGACACCGTGCACTTAAGAAAAAGCGTATGTTAACTTCGACAGTGTAATCAAGCATATATAAATATCGTTTGACATAGAATCCAGTCAGGTGATTATTCTCATATCAATATATATTTTAATTTCGACATTATACTCGAATATATATGAATGTTGTTAAACCTCAAATTGAGCCGATGACCAATCCTATATCAATATTTTAACTTCATCATCATATTCAAGCATACATGTTCGACATCATATTCAAACAAATATGAAATATTCAAACATTTATGAAAATTATATGTTAATCTCATTGCTATATTTGAGCATATATGAGTATTAATAGCGTTTGTCCTAGAACCAAGTTGGATGACTGAACTCATATCATATGCTAATTTCAACATTATATTCGAATATAAATGGAAATCATATGTTAATCTCGACATTATATTCATGATTACATATGAATCTTTTTCTTTCGTTTGTCATTATTGCGTAAACCCTTATATTATAATTTCTATCTTTTTATTTTTGGAAAATATGTGTGACGATCGTAACAAGGTTCTTTCATAATAATTATTGGATTCTCATCAGAAGTGGTTTGGGAGAAGTTCGAACATTGAAAAAATCATAATCATACCATAATATTTATTAAAAAATACAAATTCTATGAGAGTGTAAAAAAGAACCCAAAAACAATATGTCGTGGAGAACAATTTTTATTCTAAAAAAAAAAAAAACTTAAAAAAGTCATGGAGAGGAATGGACAAAAAAAACTTGAGTATTAAGGGAAAGTCCGTCTACTTCTCGTAATTACTCCCTTGCTCTCTTTCGACCACACAATATCTATAAAAAACCCCCTAGGACGTTGATCAGATTATTTTAGGACCTACTAAAAAATTCCAAGTCCACTCGTCATCTGTTGGATTAAATCACATGTCTCCTTACGATTTTTTTGTTAACGGTTGAGATATATATTATTTCTTCGGCTTCAATGCCAGATAAGAAATACAAAGTTCAGTGATATTACAGACCCTTAGGCTATACAGCCCCCAAAAAATCCATATTGTTCCATATAAGACACCATAGAGCTTAGAATATTTATCAAAAATGGGACGAATAAGAATTGTATCAAAAAATGTATTTTTCTATATGAGCCAACTTCCTTCCTTCATCCATTCATATCATCCTGGACTGCCTCTCCTGATGGTGCAAGAGGCTTCTCAGACTATGGTGTCATTGCAGTTACAAACTGCAACATTCTACTTTCTCAAAACTTGGTACAAGATATACCACCCAAAATTGCATCAAACATATAATAACAGTAATAATTCCAAAAGTTGACTAAGTAATATTGCGAAAGATCTTAAAATTTCACTCTCTCCAAATCAACCAGAGAATGATCTGGAGTAACAAAGTCCACCTAGTAAGAGGCATTGCAGAGTCTCAATTTATCCCAACCTGCACCCAATCAACCAGAGAATGATCGGAGCAGAAATAATGATCGCGAAGATCTACTAGATGTAGATCTGCTAGCAAGCGTAGTCCGGTCGGACGGAGGAAGGAAGGAGGGAGAGGCAGATCTGTAAGAGACAGATCTGAAAGGAAGAAGGGCTCGCAGATCTGCGAGAGGTAGATATGAGAGGATGCACAAGTAAATTTTGAGACATTGATCCTGCAATAATGGCATTCCTGCGAAATTCTATGAGCATACAATGGCCCATACAACAAGCACAAAGTCGTAACGAAGCTGCAGGGAGGACGTCGTTGGCCCAGAATGTCGGCACGGTCGCTGTAGACCACGAGCTCACCACCCTAAGAGGCAAAAATAAGTAAAGGGGGGACGAGAGAGGTACCATGATGCCGCCATTCCAGCCCCTACGCACTGGTGAAGCACCCCTCGCCGGAGCCAGTACCCTGCGAGCCCTACACTAGGTCTTGCCGTGCTCGCGCCGCTCCACCACTCCCCATGCCATGCACCGCCGTCGTGCCTTGAGCAGACGTCGGGGCGTGCAACAGATCTAGCTCAGCCGTGCTCCCACCGCTCGAGCAACAGCCCTAGCTGTCGCTCGTGCACCTACCGCCGGGGCCTGCAATAGATCTAGACGCCGGGGCCTACCAGATCTGCGAAGAAGGAGGGAGAGGCAGATCTGCGAGGGGCAGATCTGCTCCCGCCGCTCCCCCCAAGAGAAGCAACCCTCCCACTGCTCCTCCCGCCGTGCTCCCACCGCTCCAGCAACAGCCCTAGCCGCCGCTCGTGCACCCGCTGCCGGGGCCTGCAACAGATCTAGACGCCGGGGCCTTCTCCCTCTGCGAAGAAGGAGGGAGAGGCAGATCTGCGAAGGCCAGATCTGCTCCCGCCGCTCCCCAGTCGGTAGTATCTTGAGGGCCCTCTTGTTCATCTTGAGCTTGCGGAGCCTGTTGATGGCATGGAAGACGTCCCCCCAGTGGACCGGGAAGCCGTCCCCCCCCATGTCTCCTTACGTTCTACACAGTCTACACTTATACTCTACATTACTTTTGCATTCCACTTTAGTAGGTTATACAGATCACAAAATACATATTGTTTATACATATACTTCACATAGTTTGTATTCTTCATAGTCAACACAGTCCACATAGTTCAATCATACTCCATTATTCTACACAGTATACATCCACAGGTCAAAATCTACGTTTATACTCCAATCAGTTCACAAACACTTGTATCAAATCCAACTTGGCTGATTTGCAACCACAATTTTGTTTTATTTACAGAAAAAAGCCATAAAATCTAAATATACCACCATTCAATCTATTTTATTTTATGCTCTATTATATGTATTAATTTTTTGAGTTCTTCACTAATACATTCAGTTTCAAGGGTTGGAATTTATTTGTAAAACTTGATGTACTTTAATTCGCCTCAGGGAAAACCTGTGTCTGTATTGGGCTAAAATCTGGGCCGAGGCCAGAATCCATTATTTTTTCTTCGAAAAGAGAGAAACAAACAGCAACCACAATTGTAAAAATGAAATTTGAAAAAAAAAAAAAATCCAGATTTCGAATGGACCCAGAACGGTTAATATGGTTGCCCAACAAAGGTCAGTCTACTCTGCCCAGTGCCCACGAGGAAAGCTCGTGGCGACGTGGCAGGTCCCGATTGGTTTCAAGCCACCAATTTCAACCCCAACTCTTCGAAGACCGTGGAATAGTATAAAGTGACCCACTCCTTCACTGCCCTCGGATCTCTCCATTGTCCTCGACGCCGAAGAAGAAGAAGAAGAAGCGGCAGTCCAAAATCATAGGTATTCCTCGACTTTTCCGCTTGCATTGCTCCCGTGGATGGAATCAGGGTGAGATCCACTGGATTTTCGAGTCGTTTTCCGGTTTTGGTTGAGGCCTTTGTGATTGTTTTGTTGAGGTCTTTGTGATTGGCCGTCTTTTAGGGCGTGGGAATTCTTCGAATCGGTGTTTTTATGGAAGTTCTTGTGTGTGTTTTTTTGGGGTCTGTGGGTTGTGGATGTGCGTTTGTAAGTGTGAAACTCTATGTTGTGGAGATTTATTTAACTATAGGATGCTTGGAATGATTGTTTTGGTGTCATACAAATATGGAATTGTTGCAATTGATTGGATTCTAGAACCTGTTTGCTTAAAATTTTGTGATTTGTTTTGTATCAGAAGGAAAATACAGTGTCTTATTTTTTATTTATGTTATTCTGCAATAGGTTTAAGGTGGTAGGAGGGTTGAGGAAGTGATGTCTTCCACCACTGCACAACGATGGCATGAGAAGGCAACCGAGTTCTTCTCAACTTCAGGTAAATTCATTAGTCTTCCATGTTTCCATGATATTTTTTAGTAAGTTAATTGTTTATTAGTTAGTAGTTAGATGGATTAATGGTTCTTATAAATCCATATATCCTACGTAGGGTCTGTTTGGTAGAGTTTTAATTTCCTAACCTAAGTGTAGAAGTTAGCTTCTGACTAGAAGCTGTCATAACCTAACTTTTTGAAATGTAAATGAATTACTGTTTCAAAAGCTACATATTTCTGAGAAACCAATAGTGTTTGGTAGAACTATTGGATCATTGCAGCTTCTAGGAAGAAACTATATACTCAAAAACTGTCCAAAAACTCTACCAAACGGACCCTTAGTCTATATATATATATGCCTTTTAGTCTTTGGTTTCATAATGCAATTAGATTTTCTCTCTCTCTCCATGGTATTAGAGTATTAGATTTATTTTTCTTGAGAGTCCTAGAAGACCATCCTTTGCAACAACTTTCGTCGACCACCAGAGACATCATCGGACAGTCCACCAAAAATTGTTACGGGTGATCTCTTCTTCTCTGACTTTTCCTTTACTGTTGTTTTGCATTGAAGAATATTTTCTCATCATCATTTTGTCGATTGGCTAAGGGGTTGTAGAAATCCTAGTGGTGTGTTGATTTTTATTTGTATCTAGTAGAAATCCTAGTTTGGTTTTGTGATTGTATGAGAGATCTATTCATTGTTTGTTGGGTTTGACACCCCAATCTCCGTATGTTTGCTAGAATCACTGTTAAGTTGAATGGTCCAAATTATCTTTTATGGTTATAATCCTTTAAAGTATATTTAGGAGTGCAAAACAAATTGTTTATTATTGAGAAGGACTCAGTTGATGTCAAAGATGTAGTTTATGATGCATGGATGTAGAATGATTATTGTGTGAAATCATGATTGTTGAATAGTATGGAGCCATAGATTAGTTCTAATGTCATGTTTTTGCTAGATACTCCGTGTTGGAAATTGAAATTAGAGAGAAACAATCAATCTTCTATTGCTAAAGGAGAGGATTACATGTATAGATTCACTAATGACATAGGGTATATGAATATTCACTTATTAATATAATGATCTTATCTAACACTCCCACTCAAGTTGGAGTATATATATTCTTCATGTTCAACTTGTTACATTCATCAATTCCTAAGTCCTTAGTAAACATAATCAGTAAGTTCCTTAGTAGATGGAATATGGGAGTAGATATGAATCCTTCTAAGTCCTTAGTAAAGATATCAGTAAGTTCTTCAGTAGTTGGAACATAGGAGTAGATATGAATCTTTCACAACTAAGTCTCTAACGAAGTGACAATTAACTTCAATATGCTTGGTTTACTTATGAAATGTAAGATTATTTGAAATGAAGATGGGTGTCTAATTGTCATAATACTTAGGCACAGGAGTTTAGACTGAGAATTCAAATTCATTCAATAACGATCGTAGCCATACCATCTCACATATAGTTTGACCCATAGATCTATATTCTACCTTATCATTAGAACGGGAAACTACATGCTGCTTCTTGGTGCACCAAGTGATCAGATTTTCTCTAACATAAGTATAGTAGCTAGAAGTGGATTTTCTGTTAACTTTATCTACTACATAGCTAGAATCAGACAAAGACTCAACATTCAAATGTCCATGCTTCCTATACAATAGACCTTTCCTTATAGCTCCTTTAATGTAAAACAACATACGAGTGGCTCCTATCCAATAAACCTCTTTAGATTCATGCATAAACTAGCTTAGTAGGCCTACTACATAGACTATGGTCGTTCTAGTTACAGTCAAGTTGATGTGTTTGCCAATCAATCTCCTATATCTACCTGGATCCTCTAAAAACTAAGAAGAATCATCCCAAAAATCTTGATTTAAGACAACTGATGTAGACTCTAGCTTGCACTCCAATAAGTCTACCTTCTTTAGTAGATCAAGTGTATTCTTTCTCTGTAATAGTATTAATTTATTCTTCTGATAGGCAAACTCAATCTCCAAGAAGTATCTTAGTCGCTCTATATCTTTCGTAACAAAGTGATTTCTTATATATATTTTTGTCTCTGCAATACCCGTTGTGTTACTACCTGTAAGTAGAATATTATCAACATAAATAGTCAGTATCATACACCTATCCTTTGTTTTCCTAATGAAGATAGAGTAATCAATGACACAACATCTAAAATCAACACCTATAATAATTTGATTGAATTTCTTAAACAAGGCTCTAGGGCTTTGTTTGAGACCATTTGTAACTTTTTCAAGCAGCACACTGTATTCTCCCCTTGAGCAACATATCTAGGAGATTGTTCCATCAAAAGCTGCTCAAACAGATTACTATACAAAAAAGCGTTCTTCACATCCAACTGGTGTATCTGTCAATTTTGATTGAGAGAAACTGACAGTAAAACATAGATAGAAGACGAACAACAGGTGAGAAAGTCTTTGCATAATTAACATCATATATCTGTGTGAATCCTCTAGCTACCAGGTGAGTCTTGTATCCATCAATAGAGCCATCTAGTTTGTATTTGATAACAAACACTCAATGACAACTAACAATTGTTGAGTTAGGTGGGCGATTGACGTGCTTTTAGGTATCTTGTGTCTGTAGTGGCAGTATTTCATCATCTATAGTAGCTTTTCAGTGTAGTATCTGGAAAGCTTCTGAGTAGTTCTTGGGTACAATTTTAGTAGAAACAGACAAGGCAAATCGGTTAAAAATTAGGCTAAAGTGATTATAAGAAATAAAATTTGAAATAAGATGTAAGGTAGACTGACGTTTGCCATCATGTAGGGTAATGGAAAGATGAAGGTCATAACATGGTTGATTTGCAAAAGTAAAAGTAGTATCAATCTGAGCTGAAGTGGTTGAGTCTCCTTGTTAGTGATGGGAATAAACCTGTAAGGGCGAGACTCTGTACGATTGATCGTGGGAGGTGGTACATCGATTAAGGTAGAACTACCAACAGGGGCTGAAAGAAGTATAGACGTAGACTTCATATGTGTGAAAGAGGAGAAGAAGGATATGAACTTAGAGAAGGTAACATCAGCAGAAATTAGGTACTTTCGTGAATGTGGACAGTAACAACTATACCTTTCTAAGTTCTAGAGTATCCCACAGAGATGCACTTGAGAGCTCTAGGAGTTTACTTATTAAGTCTAGGTGAGTGATTTGAACATAACAAACACAATCAAACATTTTAGGAGGAAAATAAAAAAGACTTTCATTAAGACACAAACCATTTAGAGGAATGTCCCCAAAAAGGATAACTAATGGCTTCCTATTGATCAAATACGTAGTAGTAAGAATCGCATTAGAACAATTACATTTTGGAACATATTCTTCTGAACCATAAGAGTACATGTAACATCCAGAATGTGACGATGCTTACGCTCAATTTTTCTATTTTGTTGTAAGGTACGGAGACAAGAAGTTTAATGTAAGATACCACGAAAAGTAAAGAACTCATAGATTTTAGATTGCACATATACCAAAACATTATCAGTGCGAAAGAAGCGAGCTGTAGTAGAAAACTGAGTTTTTATTTCATTGAATTTTTTTTTATTACAGTAAATATATGAGATCTATATCAAAGCAAATAAACCCATGAAACTCTAAAGTAATCATCCACAAAGTAATGTAGTAGTGAAAATCCAACAAAAGCGGTACTCAAGCTTGTTCCAGATATCTGAGTGAATCAACTCAAACAGACTCTTACTAACAAAAGTAGATGGACAATGAAAGGTAATACGGTAATGCTTACATAACTCATATGACTTATAAGTAAAAGATTCAACAGTTATCCATAACAAAGTTTGTTGTAACTTACTACGACATAGATGATCAAGACAATAATGCCACAAAAAAGAAGACTCAACCTTTGAAACATAACATTGTAGTCCCTTTAGAATATCATCTCGAACCAGTAGATAAAGGCCTTTTCCAACTTTACAGTCCAAATCAATCTTCTTTCGTGTTTATAGTCCTAAAAACACAATGATATGGAAAGAAGGTTGTAAAATAGAATAGGGTTTTTGTAATGACACTAATAGATAGAAAATTAACAGAGAAATCTAAGACAAAGAACTTTATCCAATGGTAAATGGGAGGAGGCCTAAACAGAGCCAACCTTAGCCACTGAACACTGACCTTCATTGGTAATAAAAACAGAATTGATGTTAGATAATTGTGACAATTTAGAAAATAAGTTACCTATCATATGGGTGGTGGCTCCTGAATCTATAATTCAGGAATTATCCTTAGAAGTTAAACTCACACGAGTATCTACTGTAGAGACATGAGATGTAGTAGCAGTAGAAGTTTGAGACGTTCGGAACTGAAGATAGTGTTCATACTCATCTAGAGGAATGACAATCGACTTTGTTGTGGTTGTATCATTGGTGGAGGAGTTGCTGACACTTGCTATGTTCACTCAGGTCTTCCAAACTTTACCCAGCACTTCTCGGATACATGTTTAGAACGACCACAATATTCACAATGTCTGTTGTCCCAGCTGGATCTGAAGTACATCCTCCCCTTGAAGTGCGACGTTGGCGATGTCCACGTCCATAACTAGTACTCACTATGGCAGTCTGATCTGTCATTATAGTAGGTATCTAGTAGAAACATGTAATGCACAGACAAACTTAGACGACAGAGGTGGAACTATATCTGCACCAAAGACATGATCGCAGATGTAGGAAGAAATATCTGAATAAAGCCTAGAGAGATACTTGACAATGGCCAAATCATCATGATATTCCTTGAGAATCTTCGGATCAGGGACGATCGGTTGATGGATATTTAGTTCATCCAAAAGAGATTGAAACAACGTATAAAACTCTTGAATAAAACGATCTCCTTGTTGAAGAGAGAAGAATTTTTCATATATCTCAAAAACCTGAGATATGTTTTTCTTATGTCTATATATCTCCTTTAACACATCCTATATCTTCTTAGTTGGAGTAAAAAACATAACATTTGAGGTAATATTAGGTTTCATGTTATTAACAAGCCATTATAACACCACAAGCAGAGGGAAACCAATAAGCATATGAGAAATCTTTTTCAGTCAACTGCGATATGATGTACTTTTCGATAAGTATCGAGAAACACAGTAAAAGATTTGGACCATAACAAATAGTTGCTACCATTGAATTTGACAATGGTTTCATTAAGATTCCGTAGTCAAGTATCACCAGAGGAAGAGGTGAAGGAGGATGCCATCAAAATAGTTATATGTAAAGAGAAGAGTTTGATTTTTAGCAAATCAGATAAAAAATTAGGTAGTAGTAGTCATAAAGCAGAAAATAGAACTCCACAGAGAGTAGAAGGGAAGATGTAGCCTATGTTAGCATCCTACATCGACAGTAAGGGTTGTAAATATCGCTGGAAGGGAAAGGAAGACTGTTGGTTGCAAGAGATGGCACTAAAAAGGGGAGGAGATGGCGGTAGAGAGAGATCTGATTGGAGAAGATGTCGTCGGAGCCTGTTGGGGCTACCATCGACATTGACAGACGGTGGTGGGGAGAGATTTAGGTGGAGAAAAGGCCGTCGAAGGCTACTGGAGCTGCTATCGGCATTGACGGTTGTTGTTAAGACTACTAGCAGTGTTGACAGTGGCTACTGGTGGTGTCGATGGCTGTTGTAGTTGCTATTGGTAGGTGGCTAGGTTTCCCTTTTTTTTAGGGTTAGAAAGCCTGAGGTTCTGATACCATGTTAAAATTAGACAGAAGCAATCAATCTTCTGTTGCCAAAGGAGAGGATTATATGTAAATAGACTTACTAATGATATAGGGTATATGGATATCCATTTATCCACTAACATAATCATTTTATCTAACACTCTGTATGAAACATATTCCAATAAAGACAGTATATAAATAGATCTTTAACTTTCAACAAGGAGACCATTTGCTTAGTGAGTACTTTGCAACTCTCAAAGATATGTGGGATGAGTTATAAATGTATCAACCATTCATTTTTGACATTAAGAAACAAAAGAAGTAGAGAGAAGAATTTCAAGTATTTAGGATTTTGTCTGAATTACAGTCTGATTGTGCTCTTGTTCGTAGTCAATTATTTGCTGAAAACTTTATTCCATCACTACATAGTGTGTTTTCAATACTGTTGCGAGTTACACTACCCTCTAGATAAATCATCATACCAAACTAGAAAGTACTACAATGGTTACTGATTGTAGAGGCTTCAATTGACATGGTGGATGTGGTGGTAATTGGTAAATGTGATGGACAATTTACTTTCATTGGACATGGTGGTGGTCGTGTAGGCTACATTGTTGATTGTTGCTTAGACAAGTGTGATAAACCAAATAATGTTACAAATAATGTCACGTTAACTCTATAGATGTGGTTACATTGACATGGATGGAATTTTAAAAACTCAAGTTATCTGCATCTATTGCTGCTACGTTATGTTCTATGGCTACTATTGCATGGACTTTAAGTACGATAGCTAACATGATTTGTAATTCATCTTGGTTAATAGATTCAAGTGCATCTTCCCATATGATGGGTAATCGGTCATTGTTTTCCTTGCTTGATATCTCTTGTATTCATCCACCTGTTATTATTGAAAATGGTTCTACTTCTCTTGGTACAAGGATGGTTTATTTCTCCACCCTTTCTTTGAATCTATTCTTTTTTTTCCCTAACTTTCTAGTTAATTTTTTATCTATAAGCAAAATTATCAAGGATCTTAATTATTGTGTAACATTTTTTTCTTACTCATTTTATATTTTAGGATATCCAGATGATGAAGAGGACTGGTGGGGGGTATAAGGCTTATCGAACGTACTACTAGATGCCTAGTATTTTGCTATTCGTGTATTGTCATCACTGATGTCTCGTTTTCAATGGCATTGTCGTTTAGGTCATTTGTCTGTTGAAAACTCAAGAACATTGTATCTATTAGCTCGTTGGTGTCATCGCTTCAGTGTGAAGCTTGTTAGTTAGGTAAACATCATAAGTCGTCTTTCCTTTTAGAGTTGAGAAATGATTTTCTTCACCATTTAAGTTAGTTTATAGTGATGTTTGGGGGTTGTGTTGGTTTCAATTGTATTTGGTTTTTGTTATCTTATTATATTTGTAGATGATTATTCTAGAATAACTTGAATTTATCTTCTTAAGGATTGATATCAAGTTTCTTTTGTGCTTCAAAAATTTTATAATGAAATAAAATATTAGTTTTCTTCTACTAGTCGTCATTTTTGTACTGATAATGTCTTAGAATTTGTCTAAAGAATTTACAAATTTTTATTCTTCTAATGGCATTATATATCAAATATTGTGTCTTATACGTCATATTTTGGATGTTGTCCGTACTTTGATGTTTCATACACATGTTCCTTAAATATATTGAGGTGATGTTGTTCTGACTACATGTTATCTTATTAATAGGATGTCTTCTCCTGTTATTGATAATTGTATTCTTATTAGTTGCTTGTCTCTTGATGCCATTTTATTTTGTGTCATTCATTGTATTTTTAGTTGTATTTCCTTTGTACCAGTTTGGGAAAAAAAGGTTTGATAAATTGTCTCTGGGCGTAATAAAGTACATATTTTTAGGATATTCTCACACTTAAAAAGATTATCGTTGTTACGATTCTATCACTTGAAAATAATATGTGAGTGTTGACGTTACTTTTTTGGAGGATATGCCTTATTTCTTTTTCAATAATGGTAATACTACTTTAGACATTTTTGCTATTCCTCTTCCTATACTAGTTGTTAGTACATCGACTGTTCCTAGTTCACCAATTTCACCAATTGCTTCTAGTGCATCAGTTGTTCCTTGTATTCCTTTGTTGGTTTACTCCAAACGTAGTCGTCACTCACCACACTCATTTGCTCCACCACCTCGGACTTATGATTATTGCTATCCAAAAAGGTACTGGTTTTTGCACACAACATTCTATCTTCAACTATGCTTCTCTTGATAATGTTATCTCTTCCATTTGCCATTTTTCCCTTGCTTTTTTCTTTGTCTCTTCTCAGGACATGAAAAGGCTAGTAAAAGTCCTACTTGATGTCGTGTAATAGATGAAGAAATATTTGCTCTTATT
This sequence comes from Posidonia australis, assembly GCA_024699735.1. NCBI lineage: Eukaryota > Viridiplantae > Streptophyta > Magnoliopsida > Alismatales > Posidoniaceae > Posidonia > Posidonia australis. The sequence continues at coordinate 25,000 of JAMKQA010250018.1, read as the reverse complement.
TTTAGAGGGACATGGAGGTTAATAGATCCTCCTACAGGTGTAGGTGTTGTTGTTTGTCAATGGGTATTTACAATAAAATACTAGTCAGATGAGACAGTTGTCAATTCAAGGCTTGTCTTATTATCAAAGATTTTACATAAACATATGACGTAGATTTTTTCAAGACCTTTTCTTTTGTTGCACGAATTAGTTCCATTTGAGCTTTTGTTTCAATTGCAATTACACAATCTTGGCCAATTTTTCAATTGGGTGTCAATAATACTTTTTTGTATAGAGATTTACATGATATTGTGTTCATTGAGCAACCACTAGGATATGTTGCTCAGGAGGAGACTGAGAAAGTATGCGAATTGAGGAAACATGTAGATCATTTTGTGTTTACAATATAATAGGATTCTAATGGTTTATCTAGATGATATCCTTATAACTAGAAGTGATTCTATGGATGTAGAAGAACAAAGGAATATCTAAAGAAGTACTTCGAACAAAAGATTTTGGTCAACTGCGATATTTTCTTGGTATTAAGGTAGTTTGTGGCAAATAGGGATTGATTTTGTCACAAAGAAAGTATGCGATAGATTTATGACTAAAAATAGGAATGTTAAGTGCCAAATCTACTACTACTATTATTGATCTCGATTCTAAATCGTTGTTATGGTTAGACAATATTGAGGATTTTGTTGATAAAAAGAGGTACAAATGGCTCATTGGAAAATTGATTTATCTCACAGTTATTAGGCTAGATATTACCTTTGTGGTTAGTGTGGTCAATTAATTTATGGAGAATCCCAAAGTATATCATTGGAAAGTTGTACTTTGCAATCTTCGTTATGACAAATTTTCCTTACAAAGGGGTAATATGTTGCAATCATGGTCACTTAGATGTTGTTACCTATTCTGGTATTGATTATGTTGGTTCTAAATCTAATCAACATTTTACTACTGACTATTGTACGTTTATTGGGGGTAATCTTGTGTCTTAGAGGAATAAGAAACAAAATGTAGTATTATGATCTAGCGTTAAGTTGAATATAGGGTTATAGCACATACTATTGGGGAACCGCTGTGGTTGAAAATTATTGTTCAGGATCTTAGTGCTTATTGTAATGAAGCTATGACCATGGTATGTGATAATCAAGTTATTATCAGGATAACAAGTAAGTCAATGTTTCATGAATGCATAAAATATTATCACTTTATTTGTGAGGTAGTGATGAATGGAAAGATTTGTATACTATTTACGTGAGTGAAGATTAGACTGTAGATATTTTCACTAAGGCCTCAGGACCTCAATGTTTTTCAGTCTTATGTAGTAAACTGAGCATTATATATATATGTACTTCAGTTTGAAGAGAAGTGTTAAGTTAATTGTTTATTAATTAGTAGTTAAATGGGTTAATAGATCTTATAGATCCACATATCCTACATGGTGTGTGTGTGTGTGTGTGTATGCTTTGGACTCTTTGGTTTCATAATACACTTAGATATCTTTTCTCTCCACATTTTTTTTATATTTAATAGAATACTATTATTATATTTGATCATTTATTTGTAATAGGGGTTAAGATAAAGCAAGCAGGGCAATCTGCTGGGACGTTCGTGGGTGAGGTAGCGAAGGATACTGGTGAAAATGTTAGTGGTGCAGCAGAGCGTGTTAGCTCATTGGTCAAAACCCGGTGGGCTCTTATACGGCAGAACAGGTTGCAACAGCCACAGTCATCTAGTGAGTCTGTTCAAGAGCGAATTATCTCTGCTGCTGCTTCTACTGGCACTTTGCTGAAGAGGAGCATGTCAGAGACAAAGGGCAAGGTTACTGCAGGAAAGATGAGGGTTGAAGAGGTAATTATGTAATTCGGTCAACACATTGGATAGAACTAAGGAAAGCTTTCAGTTTACGTGGCTGCATACAATGGAAATTAACATTTTCCTTATATATATAGTTCAGTGAATCCTTTTGCATTTAAAGTTCTCATCTCAAGACATGATTATTTGATTAATCCATGCCCACCTAGGTACCATATTTATTATTTATTTCTTTGAAAATGATCCATTCTTTTTATGGATTTTGCAATTCATGAACCGATTGAAATACCTGACCAATGAATGCAGAGCCTGTGCTGGCTCACGGGCCATGGGCATTTTTGTAGCCCATTGGCTCCTATTCACTCCTAGATGTTGATGGTTTCAAGGATTTTATAATGCGAAGACAGGCACTCAGCTTATATTGTCTTACATATTTATTGTTACAAGAACTTTTGACTAGCTAAGATGAAAAATTAATTAGATAAGATTCTCAAGTCATCTAAATCTAATTATAAATTTTCAAGAACCTTAACAAAGAAATAAGAAATTATTGGTAAAATTCAACACCAAGACTAGTTACAAATTTATGACACCAAAATCAAATCAATACCATAGCCAATTACAACATCATGATTGAATCAATAGATTGAACATCACCAGGTTTGTATGTAGAGAAATGTTGCAAGGAAGAAAAACTGTGACTGGAAATAACTCCATGTTTGAATAAAAATTAGTATCAAAATAAATTAGTAATGACTAATTTACCTGTTCCAATTTCACATACAAAAGCGAAAATTTTTGATGGAACCAGAGAAAAGAGACAAGACCAAAGCAAATAGGTGGATGGAGGCTTGGCTTGCGGTTCTTTGGAAGCAGCAAATTCTCTGTTGGCGCAGAGGGAAGAGAGCACCATGATGGGGAGGAGGATTGGTGATCAAGATATTGAAAAAACTTTGATAACAGGGTTTAGCATCTATAGATCAACTATTCAAGGACAGAAAACCCACCCACTAAATTAAAAGGAGAAAAATCCTCTCCTTGTGCCAACTATTAGGCGAAACAAATGGAGGTCCAGAGGCAATCTAGGAGGCAGAAAACAAATGGTATGGCTTATGCATCCGCATGCAGTATGGTGGATGCAGTGGTTGGAAAGGAATAGAAGAATTTTCCTTGGTTCATGACTAGTTCACAAAGACTGGAAGCTCAGAGTGTTTGAATCAGTTATAGAGTGGCCTTCGCAAAGACTGGAAGCTCAGAGTGTTTGAATCAGTTATGGAGTGGCTCTCTTCGTCTCTGGACTGTGATGTGATGATGGATGCTATGGTTGCTGCATGGCTTGAGGTTTTAGTAGAATTATCGGGGGTGGTGATCTTTAAAACTTTGTTGAAAGTCTTGTTTTTCCTTGTGTCTTTTCTTTATTTTTGTCAAGTATTGTTCCATGTTGGAATGTGGGCTTGCTTTTGTTCTGGAATTCTATCTGCTGGATAGATTCTTTCGTAAGCTTTTGACTGTCTTTTACTTGGTTTTTAATGAAAATTTCCTTTACTGTTCCCAAGCGATGGATAAAATAATGGCTAGGTGTCCAAGCCAAGGATAAGGCATCGCCTAGGTGCCCAACTTATCAGTAGGCATGGGCATGTTGTGGCTGATGTGTGGTCTTAACGCATTTCTACTATGAACATAATAAACATCGCTTTTTTTTCAAAGTGATTCTTTTGCAATATGTTTTTTATGCTTTTCTATCATACGGTTTTGACTGTTACTGGAAAGACTTCTAATGGTTCCAACTTCCAACCAAGTTATATATTTTGCAAGTTATTGGAGAAGATTTTAAGGTTGCAATCCCATCGATGTGTTGATGAGTTCCCTGGTATACACCAGAAAATCCAAGCTCATATTAAGTTTTTTGGCAGACCATTATAGCCACCAAAAGTGTAGGAAATATTTATTCATCTTCTGTTCCACATTTCAGAAAGTAGCCATAGAAAAGCGGGTTTAAAAAATACTGCAACGTACTATACTATTGTAATGGGCATCATGATAATTAGTTTTCAATTGTAGAAACTTTCTGACGACAGTCTTTCTATCTGGAAGTTTTTTTAAACTTTAACTTTCCTTTAATAATTTATGGTGTATGTTCATATATTGATTTGTTGTGGGGTTCTTTTTTGACAATCTAAGTGTGGTACTCTTTCAGGCAGCAAAGAAGACTGCTGATAAAAGCAAGATTATTTTGACCAATATTGAACGATGGCAGAAGGTGAGTAGTCTGCTGCCCAAATAATGGAAGTTGCTTATAATGGCACTTTTACTGCAGATCCTTACAGTCTTTGCCTTTTGCAGGGTGTAGCAGATAATGATGGTGAGTACATTGTTTATTTGACGATTTCCATTCATCTAGGAAGGGTATCACTCAATCTTTTATTATTTCATATTTTGATTCTGAGATAATCTGACAAGTGAGTCCGAATATCTTCATTTTCAGTTGTTTATCATTATATGCCGACATCAGTGGAATATGCAAGTGAATATGCATCATAGAATTACATACTATTGTTTCACTTTTTACTTCTTGTAAGTTATGTTGGTGACTTGGTGTATGTATAAACGGATTCAGTAAAATTGGAACAATAGACCATTTCCTGTTAAAGGAAGTGAAGAATTTTCGATATGAATAACATCCATATCTTTTGATCAAATTCCTTTTTCTTATTGTTGTTATTGAGAGATAAAAAGCATAAACTCTTATAAGATGGAGAGAGTTACATATATATAGAGGGTTAAGGAACCTAAATGGATATCCAATAACCTGTTAATACATATACTCGCTAAGACTATACTTTAACACTCCTCCTCAAGTTAGAGTATACATATCAAAAAGATCCAACTTGGTACATAGAGATTTCAATATCCCAATACTAAGATCCTTTGTGAAGACATCAGCTAGCTACTCAGATAAATGAGTATGTGGAGTAGAGATGACCTCTTTCAACACCATATTTCGTACATAGTAACAGTCGATCTCGATATGCTTGGTACGCTCATGGAATGTAGGATTGTTGATAATAAAAATGGCCACTTGATTATCACAGAATATTGGCATTGGCACCTCAGGTGATAAGCCAAGATCAGAAGAAGGGATCTGGTTTACATCATATCACATATGGTTTGACACCACATTTTGTTTCTTGCTCCTCTATGTGATAAGGTCTCCTCCTACATAAGTACAGAAGCCAGAAGTAGATTTCCTATTCCCTTGATCTCCTGCATATCCTGAATCTGAGTATGCCACAACATTCATATGATCATTCCTTTGATAGATCAAACCTTTCCTTGGAGAACTTTTCACATAAGAAAAAACCCGCAAAGCTCCACTCCAGTACACCTTCCTTGGCTTATACATAATCTGACTTAGTAAACTAACAACGTATGAGATATTAGGTCGGATCACTGTCAAATAAATGAACTTGTCAATCAGCCTCTTATACTGTCTTGGGTCATTAAACAACTCAGAATTGATATCCCAAATGGGTAGTGATTGCTCAATGGGAATATTCTCTGGTTTGCATCCCAAAAGTCTGGTATCTTGAAGAAGGTCAAGTGCATATTTTCTTTGGAATAACATCATTTTTTCATTGGCATAGGTAAACTCGATACTGAGGAAATATCTTGATTTGTCTAAATCTTTAATGACAAAATGAGATGTAAGGTATTCTTTCACTTCTTTAATGTCTCCTTGGTCATTGTCAGTCACTAGAATATCTACATAGACCACAAGTAAAACACATCTCTGATCAGATCTCCTGTAGAAAACTGAATGATATACAACACATTTTTTGAACCCTTCATTCAACACTACATGACTGAATTTCTCAAACCATACTCTAAGAGTTTATTTCAGGCCATAGATTGTCTTTTTGAGCTTGCAAACTCTGTTCTCCTTCTGAGTAACGTATCCTGGAGGTTGCTTCATAAAAATAGTTTCTATAAAATCACCATACAAGAAGGTATTTTTTTACATCTAGCTGACACATCTCCTAGGAATTATTTATAGCCACAGATAGAACAATCTTGATAGAATTAAGACGAGCCACTGGAGAGAAAGTCGAATTATAGTCAATGCTATAAGTCTGAGTTAATCCCCGAACTACTAATCTGGCTTTATATTGATCAACTGTGTCGTTTGCTTTGTATTTGACAGTATAAACCCAACGACAGGTGACTATGTGAGCTCCCACAAGTCGGATCACCAACTCCCAAGTGTCATGAGCTGCCAAGGCAACTACCTCTTCATCCATTGCTGTCTTCCACTGAGAGAGTAAAAGTACTTCCTAGTGATTCCTAGAAATAGACTCAGAAGAAAGAGACAAGGCAAAGACACAGAACTATGGATGTAAAGAATCAAAAGCAACAAAATTAGAGATTAGATGAGCGGTGGAGGAACGATTACCTTTTCTTAGAGTAATGGACAGATGCAAGTCACTAGGAGATGGATCTGTATTTGAGGAAGAAGCTGGTTCTGCCGTTGGTAGAGGTGGTGGTCGCTGACGACGCTGATATACCTACAAGGGAGGAGAGTCTGCTGAAGCTGGGTGAACAACAATTAATAGAGGAACAGATGCAACTACCGACAACGGAGGAGTACACTTGTAACGTCCCGATCTCAGGCACGCTACCAAATCACAGTATCCCAAACATAATTACACTAATTACAGGAACAAATATGACTGTAATTAAGGCTCACCTTCAGGATCACAATGTGCGTCTAGAAGCTTCAACTCCTGCATCGGAATCCGACTACATGCGGTCTGCACCTGAAAACCAAATAGCACGTGTGAGTGACATCTAAGTCACCCAGTACGCGCCTCAAAACATACAAACCACAAAAACTCGACAAAACCATAAATCTCACTTTTTCAAAACCTAGTTTTCTCTTTTTGAAAATTATCCTTTCTTTATTAAACAATCACTTGGGAATTCAATCCCAATCCATACTTTTTAAAAGCCATGTCTCTTTTCTTTTCTCAAATATCTTGGAAATTTGTTCTAAGATCACATTTTCTTTCAGAATATTCCTTTACATTCCTTTCAAAAACTTTTGGAATTCATTTTCCAAAACATTTTCATTTTCAATACTGACGATTTCTTCCCAAATTACACATTTCAAATCCACTTTTCTGACCAGATCCAGTCTAAAACACAATGCTTCATTGGGCTCAAAATTAAATCATAAACATTGACTAGCAACTGGTTAAAACATTATCATTTCTTTTCAGGATTTTAGAACCATTTCACAAGTCAAATCCTGACCAAAACACATTTCTCTTTCTTTATTCATTTCTACTTTTCTTTACTGTTGTTACCTTGATCAGGGGTAACCAGGCACACAAGCAGTAGACGAAGACATCCTTCCCCTACCTTCCTGCACTGCCGCGATGAGATTCCCCTTGCGGGATGTCACCGTCCTGGCTAACTGGCCTCAATTTCATTTCCATAAGTGCATGGAGATACGTCTCTGTCTGACGCTCCAGTCGGTGACCTGAACAACTAAATTCAATGACCCAGGCTCAGCCTACACCGTTGGTGACCCGAACAACTAGACTCAAAAGCCCAGGCTCAGCCTACACCGCTACGAGCTCGGTGACCCGAACAACTATGTACAACTACCTAGGCTCAGCCTACACCGGCGGTGACCCGAACAATTAGGCTCAAAGGCCCAGGCTCAGCCTACATCGTCTCAAGCTCAGAAACTACAGTCTTGTTCATAACACATTATTAGTGTTCTATTTGAAAACTCTTTCCAATTTTTCAAATACCATTTTCCATTTCATTCTTTTCGTTGCAGGACTCTGTTTCCTTGCAACACTTGACCTTCCATTGGGGTCCCAACTCAAGTCATTAAAACCACATTTAAAACCATAAATTGGGTCTTATTCCCAAAACCACACAAAATCATCTTTTTCATTTGTTTATAAGGTCAGGACCCAAAACCACACCTAAATTCATTTGTTTGGGGTTCCACATGCCTACATGTTGTTACACAAGGCAAACATCATTCACGTAAACTCACTATACCATTACAGCCACTTATCATTCATTAAAATTCACATTTTAACCTTTCAAATTTATGGCAAAAACGGCATACCGAATTTTCAATTCGGTATACCGAAATTTCCTGTTTCGGTATACCGAAATTTTTCAGTATGCCAAAACCCCCTGTTTCAGTCGACCGTGAAATTTTGGTCTACTGAACCATAGGTCCTGGCTTAATCTGCTAGGATTTCGGCATACCGAATTCCTAGCAGACAGGGTACACCCCTGTTCCGCAACGACGGAATTCGTCCAAAGTGGGAGTCCCGATCGGACCCCCCAAACATGCATCATAAATTTCCATAAAATCATGGAGTGTAGACCCTCAAGTCTACTTCAAAACCCTCAAACCATTTATGATTCCATCAACCACACAGTTCAAACGAAAATCAAAAGGGGAAAAGGCTCAAGAATGGCCACTGTAGCCTTTAACCCCAAAATCACATTTTTCCCACAAACATCAATCCTAATCTCATGATCTCTACATTCTCATGCTATACATCACATTCTCATTCATTTCATGATTTTTCTACAATTTTTCATGCATTTATCACAATTTTCTTGTAATTAACCTACTGTTAACAAAACACCAGACGGAGGAAAGGAAAGGGATCGCGTACCTGACACAGTCCCCGGCGACCCTCCCTATTCTCCGACGAACCTCTTCGCGCCCCGGCGAAGCCTCCTTTGCCGACGGAACATACGAGCGGCTCACCACCTCCTTGGTTACGCGCCGATCCTCTCCCTCTCCTCCTCTCTCTGTCACCCCTTCCTCTCTCTGCATGCCGCGACCTCCATTTATCCTTCTCTCCACTCGCATCGCGCCGGCCGCCCATCGCATCGGAGGAGACGGCGAGGCACGGACCGGTGTCGCTGGTGGCACGGGTCGGGAAAGGGAAGGGGACGGGGGAAAAGTATGCAGCTCGTGAGAGGAAGGAAAGGAAGGAGAAAAAGAAGGAAAAGAAAGGAAGAAAAGACAGGCATGCAAACCGAGAAGACTGTGCACCCTCCAGTTGGACCCCACATTGGTCACAAATCACAAACAGGTGCACAGAAAACCAACCACAATCACACATATCCTAGAAACAACAGATTATCTATTAATAAACCATTTAAACAATATTGCAAATAATTACATGGTCTACAATAAAAATGGATAATCAGTCCCAGATGTCACAACACTCCCCCTTAGTACTAGACTCCTCAAAGTATGTTAAGAACTCAAAAAAGGTGACATCAGCAGATACGAAATATCTACTAGAAGGTGGATGAAAATACTGATATCCATGTTGAGTTCTGAAGTAGTCCACAATGACCCATTTGATTGCCTTGGGAGAAAGTTTATCAAGTCCAGGTAAGAGATCTTGGACGAATGTTACACAACCAAAAACCCTAGGTGGTAAGGAGAACAAAGTGGCATTTTTCTGAAGACATCGAAGGAGAATTTCCCCATCGAGAGGGGTGGAAGGCATTCTGTTAATGAGGTAGGTAGCAGTAAGAATTGCATCAGACCATAAGTGTTTGGGGACCTTTATGTGTAACATGATGGTATAAGTGATATCAAGAATGTGCTTGTGCTTACGCTCTGTCACTCTATTCTGTTAGGAAGTGTGAGGACACATGGTTTGGTGTATAATTCCAAGAGATGCATAATAAGATTCAATTTTATTTTGATCAAACTCCAATGCATTATCAGTACGCACACACTTGGGAGTAGTGCCAAACTGATTTTTTATTTCTGAAATAAAAGCTTTGAGTACACCAAAAATATGATAACGGTCTTTTAACAGATATACTCAAGACACTTTAGAAAAATTATCAAAAAAAATAATATAATATCGATGACTTGACATAGACGAGACTCTGAAGGGACCCTAGATGTCACAATGCACTAACTCAAACAAGGTAGAACTGAACGCAAAATGCAACTGTCTAAAGGAAGCACGGTGATGCTTTTCCAACTAACATGACTCACACTCAAACTGAGAAACAGTTACCCATGGCAAAGCTTGCTGTAGTTTTCTGTGAGAAGGTTGACTCAACCGATAGTACCATAGTGAGGACGATTTTGAAGTGGACGCCACAGACATTAATCCTTGAGGTATCCCGTCACTAATAAGTAAGTGCACACACTATTTCTACGCTCACGGCCCAAACCAATCCTCTTATTCATCTGTAAATCCTGAAAAGTGCAGTGAAAAGGGCAAAAGATCACACAACAAAGCAGATGTTTGGTAATGACACTAATGGAAAGAAGACTCACAGGAAAATCAGGTATATATAAGATTTTATCAAGAGAGAGCTAAGAAGAAACCTACACAACTCCTTCTCCAGAAACTAGACAAGATCGACCATCAGTAATGGTCACAGATCTAATATCGGACAATTGTGATAGACAAGTAAAAGAGTTTTTGTACCTGATATGTGGGAAGAAGCATCAGAATCAATTATCTAAGAGGAATTCTTGGAGGCCAGGAGAGTACTAGTACCTGTGGAAGTGGAATAAGAGGTAGTGGTGGTAGATTTAGTGGCCTGTAGTCGTAGGAACTTGTCATAATTAACCTGTAAGATGGTGACTGTTTGCTCCTCATTGGTGGAAATGGCTGGTATAGACTCTGCAGTAACATGTGCAGACGAAGAAGATGAGGGCCGACCATGTAAGTCCCAACATCGCTCAATACGATGACTTGTCCTACCACAATGGGTGCATCGAGATCGTCCTCCAGAATCTGTATGAACTCGAGAACCACCACACCTATGTCCACGTGTGGCGGCCATAGTAGACTGATCTGAGACAAAAGGAGTGGTTGTGGAAATGCGTAAAACTTGAGTAAAGGTAGTCTGCAGATCTGACATACTGTCATCCCCTAGGATCTGCCCCTTGATTTGAGAACTGAGCTCAGGAGACAAACTGAAGAGATAAATCGCCACTGCAAGCTCCTCTCGATACTGTTTCATCTGTGTAATGTCAGTCGTCAAAGGTTGATACACTTTAAGCTTGTCTAATAAAGAACGCAGTAATGTGAAGTGTTCTGGAACAGAACGATCTTCTCGACGAAGAGTGAACAATTGCTCATATACCTCGAAAACTCTAGATATATTCTTCTCATGATCATAAGTGAAGCGCAGAGTATCCCAGATCTTCTTGACAGGACGTAACATCATAACTCTTCTAGCCATAGTGGGCTTCATATTGTTGACCATCCATGAAACAATGGCGACATCATCTGCAAATCAGTCGTCATAGGTCACATCTTTGCTATCTGATGGAGGTTTGGTAAGGTGGTTGATTTTCCGATGTGTAATGATGAAAGTCTCAAAACTTTGTACCTAATGTAAATAGTTTTTGTCATTTAACTTTTTTAAAGTGCTGCTAAGGTATTTGACCAATGATTCATGTGCAACCATGATAAAAATAGAGATATATAAGGCCTAATTTTGTAAGACAAAGGAGATAACAATCTTATTTTACGTATATAGGGCAAAAATATAGCAAAAAAGGTCATAGGAAACACCAAGACAGTCCGAAGGTACAAAACCGTGTAGATTTCACGTATCCACACCCACACAAACAAGAAAACATGACTATAGAAGGTTTACGACATGATCTGGATGCTGGACGGTGGCAAACAAAGACTGAACAGCCCTTCGACGAGACGGAGGTCGTTGGAAACCCTGACGGCGACTACAAGACCAGTTGACGGTGGTTGTAGGACCAGCTGGTGGCTACTGGAAAGAGAGAGAGGCGACGATGGGAGGTCTGGAGGGAGCCGCTGGTGGCCGACGACAGTGCAGGAAAGCGGGCCGGTGGCTGCTGCAGATTCCAGTGAGGGAGGCTGGTCGACGGCTGAGGGTGGAGATAGGAAGTTAGGGTTTAGGCCTGTGCTCTGGTAAGATGTTGTTATTGAGAGATAAAAAGCATAAACTCTTATTAGATGGAGAGAGTTACATATATAGAGAGAGTTAAGGAACTTAAATGGATATCTAATAATCCATTAATCTATATATTCAATAAGACCATACTCTAACACTTATACTATCACATAAGGTGTTCCTTTGATGCTCTTTTGCTTCAACTTCATGTCTGTGTAAGTGAGGTGACCTTTTGTCAATATGCTTATCTATGCTATTTTGGCCTTCTGGATTTCAGTAGTACTCAAGATGCTCTGTGTTTTAGCAATTTGTCAAAAATTTTCATAAAAAGAATACTTGGAAAAGAGCTTTCATCTTATCAAGTGAGTCGACAGTGGTGGAAGAGTAAACAGGTGTAATATGGTGAGAACCATTGTGAATGTGTGGAATTGGAGGCCCTAAGTACATGGTTTAAAATAATAAATATAGAAATGGTAGAATGCAAGAAATATCTTTAGGTGGTTAATCCCTCGGAACATTTGGTGCCATGCTGCCATCACACAGATATTTCCATCCACTGTGTTGATTGTTTGCATTTGGACTGTGGCTGTCGATGACAGAGAAAGTGTAGTTGTTGTAGGATTAACTATTTTAGTGGATAACAACAAAAAGTGGTAATCCTTGCTGCCTGACTAAAATACTTTCTTCTGCTGTTTAAATCTTATTATCCTGGTTGCAGTCCTTCTATGATGTGGCAGTGAAATAGCAAAATTAAAGATGTATATAAAGTATTAAAGGTGAAAATGTCATAAATTATGTAGTATTTTTAGGCGAGTAGGCGAGAGACAAATTGGAGATATTAGAGAGGCTTGTCAGCATTAACATGCATTTTTTGTCTATTCATGGGTGATATGTAGACCTTTTTTTAGAATATAATGGATGATGAAGACGATGAATTTATTATCCCATGGCTTTAACCAAAATCACTGTCTAAATATTTGCTAACCAGACCAGATCTCAAGTTATAATTATAACATTGATAGAGGGTGAGCCTCCTGTTGATGTCTGGATTTTTAGGCCTTGAATACTGCAGAATAAATTGATCAACTGACCTCTGTAATATGTTGGTATTTGAGTTGAGGACAATCAAGTGTAATACAGTTATTTAGTACCTTATACCTTGAAATTTACAAAACAATGCAAAAAGCTGTGTCCAGAATTTCTGATATGGCAAACTGTAAAAAAAACTCAAATCAAGGTCGAAATGTGATGACATTTGAAAACTTAATGTACCTGGTTATCTGTTCAAATGTTGCTTGCTTCTTTCATTATTTTGTTCTAGTACAAAACATATGAAAAACTGTAGGCTGCAAAAAGGGTCACGAAACACAATGCACATGAAGTAACTAAATGTTGTAGAAGAAAAAAATAGTTAAAACAAGAAACGTAACTACTCTAACATCTTTAAGTTTAAAATTAAATTAGTTATGAATTTAAATTTGAAATTGATAGCATATCATACGATATTTGAATTTTTACTTGGTAAGATTTTTCTACGATCATGTTTTCTTTTCAAATTTTATTGAATTTAGTCACTAAAACATCCATTTTGATAGCATATACTTGTAAACAATTGAAGGCGCAATTTTGGAAGTTCATTAATGTTTTTCAACTTCCCCTGCTCTTCTCTTTATATAATAAATATGTTAATTGTATGTTATAGATCAATTAAGTACATATGCATTTTTTTGAATGTCACATCATTCTTCCTTGTTGCAAATTTACTTATGTATATGATATATGCTTGGAAGTCATGATTTCTTAGATCAGTTCAATTCAATTTGGAGTTGAGTAGCCTCAGTATGTTTGCTAATTACTTGTAGTTTTTGGAGTTCCAATTGAGATAACTGTACAACGGCAAAATTCTAGCAAGCCTGTTCCTGAACTCCTGGTTAAATGTGCAGAATATCTTGTATTATCAGGTAATAGATGTCTTGTTTATCAATATATGTTATTCCAAATGATCAAAACATGTGATAGCTGGGGAAGCTACAACACTGACTGGAACCTTTCTCTTTCCTAGGACTACATACCGAATACTTATTTAAAAGAGAAGGAGATAAGAAGATTGTACGGCAATTGATATCATTATACAATCATGGTACAACTATCTGAGTCATGAACTTTAATAAAAAATGATATGCACAATCTTGTGTAGACTAATGCTTATCTAAAATCTTACAGATTGGAATGCACCACTACCTAATGGTCTACAACCAGTTGATGTGGCCGCTTTAGTTAAATGCTATCTTGCTAGCCTTCCTGAGCCCCTCACTACCTTTGCTCTTTACCATGAAATTAGAAATGTACGGAGTAGCATAAGCGACTTGAGAAGTACATTAATAAAGCTACCAAATGTAAATTACATGACTCTTGAATTCGTCACAGCACTACTTCTCCGTGTGAGCCAAAAGTCCTCACTTAACAAGGTAAGCTGTATATTTAAGTTACTTTTTTAATGGAAATACGTTTGCATGACAAGGATATACTCTCAGCATGAGAAATTGTTAAAATATTATAAGATATTTTTTTTACTGTCATTGTTTCCCTTCTATGTGCTACAGACCTTCCATCTTACATACGTGATATTTCTGTTCTTGTGTATTTGACCAAATTTTCTGTTCTTCGTGTGACTGTAAAGATTTTGAACTTGTCCTCAAACACTCATTAGCTTTCAAACATTTATGTAACGAGGTGATGGACTTAAGTTAAATTTCTTTGCAGTTAAATCATCATATTATAGTGTGCATCTATAAAATGCACTTGTTTACATTTGACTAAAAGTAATTTGCTTATTGCAATGTGCACGTTTTTTGCCAACCCGATGATATTGTTGAATGTTTTTTTGGCAAGTTATTGTAGAAGTTGTGGTATGCAAGCTTTCCTACCTAAAGATTAATTTCTGTAACAAATTAGTGAGTGGTAATTAATTTAGGAAAACCTCTAGACCTTTTGATGTTTTTACATGAATCTGCAGCCTTTAAAGTGTGGTATGGTCAATATCCTGGTTCTTATTCGTTGTTTAATGTATCTGCTTCATTGCACTTATTACATTCATTCAAATATTTACAATGTACTGCATTAAGACCAACTGATTTTTGCGTAGTGGTTAACATTGTACAACAGTAGGTGTCCCACCTAGGTTTCAATCTCTTCCATATTGTGGAATTTTATACCAACGCATGTTCTTCCATGCATCTCACATTCTGACCTGGTCTACACACCAATTGTTTCCAAGTCAATATAGTGGTTAACAGTAGCATTTCTGACTTTCTGCAGAAGGTTATAATTGCACGAAAATATTCCTTAGGAATAAGCACTTGCTTGCTAGAGGCCCCAGTGTAGGATCAATGTTCCAAAAATTGACATGCACATGTAAATCGGCAAGTGTGGGACTTCGGTGGAAGAAAAGAAAAGTGCAGAACTTTGGTGGAAATTTCCACCCTGAGTCGCACAAGTCGAACGAGTGGCCTGACACACCAAAATTCTTACATGTGAAAGTCACTTGTCGACTGACATTCACAATTTTTAATGCCAACATGGTTGACATTTACAAACAGACATCACCTTGATCTGCGGCATTCTTCTGTGTTGGATATTGGTACTAAGATCTGTTGTATAATGTAGATCTTAGGTATATTACCTAGATCTAACATAAAAGAACTTAGATCTTAGGTTTTATATATAATATTTTTATTTTTTCATGTTTTTTTTGTATTTTGATGTTAATAACTTGATATTATATCTAACTTAAAAAAACATAGATCTAACCTAATAAAGGTAAGATTTAACCTAAAAATACATAGATCATCCTCCTTCGCTTTGTTGTTGACTTGTTGCTACTTACTTTTCTTAACTTAGTGTTGGGAATAGGATACAAATTTGCATACTTATATAACCGTATACTATTTTGGGACGAGGGCACTGCCCCTACCACCCTAGTAGGTAGACCTTGTCTCCCGTGGATTCTACGATGTGCCAACATTCGGGATGGTCTTCAATCAAACTTCACATTTCTAACACTTACGTATTCTCTCATTGTTACTTTCTCTCAATGTTAAATGTTGTAAGAACTATTTATTTTAAACATATGTTAAGTATTTTTAAGTATGATCTATACATTTACTAACCTCAAAGAAATTCTGTAGATGGATTCTCATAATCTTTCCGTGGAATTCACACCTTTACTTATTTGGCAAAAAGGTGAGCAAAAAGCTGACTTATGTGGACATCTTAGTTACATGCCAAAGGGTAATTCCAGGGCTATCGAGTTTGCAGCTAGCCGCACTGCACAGGATAACCTTTCAGGTAATTCACTCTTATTAATCACAACCAACCAGTATAATGTAAATTGGCATATAAAAATATGATTGCCCACATTAATATCATTAGTTGTGCATGATTTGGGTATTTGTCGCATGGAAGTTAATACGACATATTTCTGTAGTGTTATTTCCACTGCTTGGTTTCCTTGATTTAATCAAGATGAACTACAAGTCTGTTTACAGCAGAAAAGTGGCCAAGCATTTGGATACTAATTTCATGTAGCATGATTAGGGAACCATCAATTCCATAATCAAAAGGAACTCTTTTATCGTGTTCTCCAACTTCATCAATCAGTTGCATGGACACATATCGGACCAGACCAACATAGTATACTAAACTCTTCTGTTTAAGCTCTGTTTGTGTCTGCATCCTTGTGATGCTCATCACATTTTGAATATAGGAATGAACTTTGCAATCTCACTTGAGATACTGGTCTCTCCCTTTTCCTAGATTTTTAGAGTTTAATGAGTTGTGAAGCCATGGGAACTGATTTATTTTTATGAATTGTCGGGAGCAACTGAATTTAGATAAACCAAACATCACAATATCTCCATGGAATTAAGCATCCATGTTATCATTTGTTGTTATGTTTTTAGGACAAATATCTGACTAGTATTTCTTTTTTCATGTTTGATCCATCATATCTCAAGCTCCAGAACTCTCATTCTGAGTTTGTTTTCATTTTTTAACACTTCTTTGATTTTGCAATTTATGCAATTATGCAAATATAAGACATTTTCCACATGCCAAGCTTTACGTGATCATCATGCACTTGCATTCGTTTTGCTTTCCCAAGTCACTATATTTTTTTAACTGTTGTTCACTTCTATTAGATGAAGAGGAAGGTACACATGCTTCTTCTCATATTCCCCTTGACGATGGAGTGCCCCTTGATTATTATGCCATTGAAGTTATTCAGTGCCTCATCGAACATCATAACACTATTTTCACAGATGCCAATGAGACAGTATGGGGTTGACCCAGAATCATTATGGCTGCGTGAATTTTGATTACTGTGACGATCAGTTTTTGACAAAGACAAAGCTGACTAATGCTAGTCCTCTATACATGAGAAACCAAAAATTACAGAGAATAGTGGATGTAAATTCTTTTATATGACCTCTCAATGTTCTACATACCTGAAAGAGTTCTTAGGCAGACATACAGCTTTTTTGGTGATAAGTCATAAATTCTTATATTATTTTGGTATCCTTAATCATATGATAGGATTTAAATGTATACTGCATCATCATAATAAAAATGTTCGCTACTTCTCCGTTTCTGTTCAAATGGATGGCATATGCATCCTTAAGTTGCTCTTATATACGCAACCAGTTGTATAATCATGGTTGGTCTTAATTATCTTAAGAAAAAAGAGTGTTCCATTACGAGATCCCAGCCCCACCCTATAATATTTACTAAATAATGCTGAAGGTATTTAATCTTTAAAAGGCATCTCATCTTAGAACATGTTCTGGAAGGACATTGGGAAACTGCATCAATGGTAGATAATTATGCGGCAACTATGTACTGTTTCAGGCTGACAAAGTTTATTTGTTTATTGAGATGCAATGACAAAGTTAAATTTGATACGACTGGTTAAAAATTGGAGGTTCTTATTTGGTTAAGTTTACTGATTATGCATCCATAGAACAACAATAATAACAAAGGCTTGCATTGTTATGATCGAGCACTACAAAATTTCCAGATAAGCGACGCTGGGAAGAAAAGATCATGTGAACAACTACCATGGCCTTGGCTGCAAGCTGCCCGGAAATTACAAATTAGAAACTGGTGCTAGAATACAGAGCTACTATTACAAACGAGGGGAAACAAAATTTATTGGTTGTGTGAACAACTAGTAGATGGAGCCATTTCTAGTAGAAAGGAACAATTTCTACATTATGCAGTGGCACTGATGCACTCAATCGCCTGCTTGCATATGCCTGTCATTGTAGCCTCTGGGCCATAAACCTGCATAACCGAGCACAAAAACGATTTAGTTTTTGTAATTAAATAGAGTAACTATCTGTACAAAACTGAGGTCATTTGCAGTGGTGGCAAAGTAGAGAACAGATTCTGGACTTTGACTAATTGAAGAAAGCAAAGAAATATTGAAAGAAAATACAGCCGGTATTCAGAGTAGACAAGACAGTGCATGATAATTCTGAGAATGATCTTGGCATAACAAGAGTAACCTGGTCACCAAATTTCTTAATTAAGGTGCTTATGTGATATTGCATTACACGTCTCTTTTTAAGTTCAGCCAGATCTCATATGCAGAATCAGACAAATACTTGCACTAGTTTGATTTTACTAGTATCCTACCACCATAGGATTGGTTAAAAGTGAGCGTACCGTGATTTAATGGTTGATGGAGATACAAATGTAACACACACTATTCATGTGTATCAATTCATCTTGCGAAAAATGACAGGATTCCTAAATACAACTCTCCTTCATAAGTACGTATGTATATATATGAACGTTAGCAGTGTATGCAACTTGTAAGGCCAGTAAAATTGGAAGGGAAAAGGAAACAATCAGCATAGTCTAGAATTATCAGTGGCTAAATTTGTAAAAAGTAATTGTATGGACCATCTAGAACTGATTAATGGTAGAATGAGGAAATTGGTGTTTGTAGAGTATGATTATTATTAATAAATATAGCAGAGCATCCATAGTATTTCTTTGTACTTTGGATGCTTAAATGGTATATAGCTGAAAATCAGATAGCATACTTGGCAAATGCTACTGTTATTATTGCAGCATCCAGCCCAATGTAAATGACGCCATTTGAGCCACTTGGATAGAAAAACAATTACTTCCTTTGCAAGGGATGTTAATCAATAATTTTCTAATATAGCAAATATAGTTACCTCAAGAGGAATACCAATCTCCTCTCCAAGGAGTCGCATTTTCGTAAGACCTGTCTGGTAATTTGGACCCCCTCTTCTGACATAGACATGCATTCTCGCAGCTTTCAATTTTGCCTCCTGTCAACACAAGTGATTTCAAAGTATAACATCTGTGGAATTCTTACTAGATAGGGTAAGACTGTATGACCATTCACAGATGATGAATTCACCTTCTCCCGCAATGCTCTAATTATGCCACTAAATGTAGCAGCAACATCAGTGAAGTTGGCAATTCCTCCTCCAATCACAAGAGCTCTCCTACGACCATCAGGATTTGCAGTAGCACACTGTAGAGCTCTTGCCATTAGTTAACGTTCTCAGAAACTAAATGTTACAAATACCATCTCCCAGAATGCAAACTGGTAATCTTCTGGAAATTCCACTAATTACAAGAAAATGCACATGTAACCAAGTGCATGTGCATCATGAAGTGTGATTAAGTACATAGCAACATTATATCAAAGACTACTGCACTAAATCGATCTTCCTTTGGTAAAATGCAGTAGTAGTCATCTGAGAAGCAGACTGGAAACTTTAAACGATACTAATATGTGCTTGCAGTTAGGAGATATAAACAGATCAGACTAACATCAATTACAACTCTAGCATACTGCAACACTTCATCCTCATTTGGAGCTCCACTGTATTCCGCATAATTTCCAAGTTCAGGAGCATAGCCAAGATCTCCAACCTATCAGATGAAGGTTGATTGTATAAAAACTTAAATCAAGCATTTTAAACAGTAAAAAGTTACAAGCATTAATTATCAATGTCTCACAGTGTCAGCATAAATAACACTGGCACCTCCACCAGCTACCATAGTCCAAATCCGCCCTTCAGGGTTTAAAACCGTAAATTTTAAAGATGCACTTGTCTGCAAAAGGAAAACAGGACAATGATGACTGTAATTTATTGAATTTATTGATAAAGTCTCTAAATGTAAAGTAATCATTGCTAAGTTGGAAGCTGAAAGAGTAGATATCATGTATATTTTACAAAAGCAATCTGCATGGAACATGGATAAAACTCTATAACCAAGACCTAAGAGGTAAGAAGCAATTGTTGGTCAGGAGATCAAGCTAACCTGTAGTATTAAGCTAATAAGATATACCTGTACCACATTGAGTTGATCATAGTTCTTAGTAAAGTTACATACTGAGGGAAACACGCATATCACATGCATCTATCTAGGTTGAATCTGCTTCATATCTTACTTCATCTAAAAATCATTTAAAGAAAATGAAGAAGTGGTACTGAGAAAGTCTCAAAAAACTGTACTAAACACAACATGCAAGTTTATTGTAAATTTCGTTGAACAATTAGAACATAATATTATTTAATCTCATGAAATGCATTTAATCGCAGAACAATCCTCTTTAAAATGCCTAAAGTTCAAGTCCACATGCAAATTGAAAATAGGATGCATTTTCTACACTGCTAGCTTGTTGCTGAGAAGTGAGAACTACCTTTTGCATGGTCTAAGTTTCAGGGAAAAGGGTTTCTTTCTTCACACTAAACAATAATGAATCATGGAATGGAAATCCTGGATGCTAGAAATTTAATTTCTCAAACTATTACCTTTTCATCTAATCCATGGATAAAGCTTTCTGTAGTGCTCATAACTCTACCAAATGGCAGTGGAAACTCAATATTACCCCACCTGCAGAGATATATTAGGACATCTGTCAAGTTTAAGCACAATCATGCCTACAACTATAAGGCATTTTTTGCAACAACTTGGACTTGTCTAAATGTTCTTACCTGTTAGTTCGTTTGTTACTCTCCAGGCAATTTAATTTATAAGGTTTCATCTTTAGGACAGCTAATTGCATGCATCATATAAGAAAAAAATTTGTTTTTAAATAAACTTGATTTTCTTGAAAATTCAAATAGCATACTTCTTGAAGTTCTTAAAAGCGGCGGTATCATCCAGCTCCCCCCTCATGTCCAGAGGATATGGACTTCCATTGACCAAAGTAAAAGGGTTCATTTCAAGAAAAGTGAAGTCCAGATCTGGCCAAGAAATAGATAAATTGAATAAAAGAGACAAAGTATGTAAAAGTTTAAAACCAGAAGTGGTGACTTTAAATTGTTATTTTTACCTATAAATAAAGCAAAGACTGCTTTAATGAACTCCTCAATTTTGCCTTTAATCTGAAATAGAAGAATGAGCAAACAAGAGTAAAGTTCAATCCTAGTCGTGCTACAGCAATTCCTCTGTCTATACATAAATATAGTCAATACTTCAAAATCAAAATTTACTACGTAAGAAAGATACCTCCAATGGAAGATTTGCAACTAATGGAGCACAGGCTTCTGAAGACAGGGATTCATTAGTTGGAATAACTACTGTTTTCACCTGAAGTTAAACAGAATCTCATCGGCAGCTCGGAACACTGTTTTTTCTTTTCTGGTTTGTGCTAGTTAGGGCCTAAAGGGGCTTGCCCTAGAGATCTGATTCATGAGTGGCTTAAGAAAAAGGAAATAAAGGTTGTTGAATGTACCTTTTTCCAGTTTTCTTCTATTTCAATTCCCCCACAATCAGAAAAGCTTATACCACAACCAAGCCGCTCAGAGACAATAGAGAGATAGAACTCTTCAGTGTGTGGAACAAATGGTTCAGCAATGAATGTGCTTACAGGTGCTTTACACCCACCAATCTCCACCTATCGACACACACATAGCTAACCATAAAAGAGCGCTTAACAGAATAATTAGGAATACTATCACATATGTAAAGGAAAGCCAAATTTAACTTCTAATACCACTTTGCCAAGGCGCTCTTTCACAAATACAGCAACTTGAGCCAGATCAAGATCCAAACCAACAAGTCCACTCTTCCCACGCTTTCCAAATAACATATCAGGCTTTACGACCACTTTGTTGGATGAAAGCCATGGTTCTTTTTCTGCTAGCTCATTTAAATCGCTAGATTCTGTAATCTAATGTAATCAAATCCAAAGATATTTATTAAACATAAAAAAAAAAAAGAATTTGCACATCAAATCTTGGAATACGATATGAGATTATGCAGAAATATAATAAAATGAAACCTTAACCTGACACAAACAGCAGCACGCAGGCCAATTAGAAATCAGTTGTAGTAGTGCATCATTGTATGTATTTCAATACACATCTTGGCAATTATTGGATAAAATACAAAAACCATAGAAAACTAAAGTGGAAACAGATACTTGTTTAGAAAGAGTTACAAGATCGTCCTTGGAAGCTCTTCATGTTCCTTGTCGTACAAAACAATTGAAATCCAAAATCCATGGTAATCCCACTTTGTGGCTCGTGAGTTTCTAGACTATCTCCCAAAATGAATTAGAAACTGGCTCCAATTTGGAATTGAACATCAAAGAATCTATAATTCGAAATGTCCAAATAAGCAAATGCAGTACATGAATTATATTGTTTGACCTTCACAATGAGTACATCAGA
This sequence comes from Posidonia australis, assembly GCA_024699735.1. NCBI lineage: Eukaryota > Viridiplantae > Streptophyta > Magnoliopsida > Alismatales > Posidoniaceae > Posidonia > Posidonia australis. The sequence goes on along the minus strand of JAMKQA010250018.1, from coordinate 2,507 downwards.
ACGACATAAAATGATATTGGTTGGTGATATGTGGGATTGCTCACGGAAAATTTGGACAGTGGATCAGGCCCTTCTTAGATGCCCCACTTTAACCCCAAAAAAAAGGCAGATACATGGAGATCTAATATTTGAGCAGTGGATCAAACTTCAATGCCATGAAGTTCTCTGACATTCTATCTAATCGTGATTTCCATCTACTTCTAAGATCTAACTCACGGTCAGGAGACGCTTAGGAATCGGTGAACTAGAAACTTTCCGGCTTATATAGATTACATGTGGCACGCAAGATAATTTGGCATTCCATTCCATTGTACCGTTCCCCTCATACGCTCCAATAGTACAAAAGAAAATAGTTCAAAAGAGAACAAAAAAAAAAAAAAACAATTTCCTATCTACAACCTTGCGATCTCATAGCTCACACAAACTACATCCAAACCAAGGCCTGCATCTCTCAAACCTGATCACACTCAAACAGCAGCTAGCAAACCAAAACCAGTTTCCACACATACAATGGAAGAATCCGGAGATCAAATACATACCTGTACCGATCTGATGTCCAGATCAATGCCGGCGATCCTCTTGAGGTGCTTCCTGAGCAGCCACTTGGAGTCGTACTCCCGGATCTTCTTCCTCGCCATTCTCCCCCCACCCCACAGCAATCACAAACTAACAACAAGTTCTACTACTACCACCACCATCAACAACAACAACAACAGATCGTAAGAACCAGAAAAAAACGAAACCTCAAACCCACGACGAATTCTACGAACTAACGACGGAGGAACAAAGGGATAGAAGCGATCGGGAATGGGAGGAAATACCTCGAGGGAGAACACCAGAAGAGTGGGGGTGGGGACTGGGAAGAACGAACGGAAAACAAGATCTGGCTGGACCTGGAGTTAAATAGCCAATGCCGGAAGAAAGAAAGAAATATTGATTTTTTTTATTTTACTAGGAAATGTGTAGTTTCTGGCGCCAACGTTGGTCTAGTGGTGCTTTCCTTCTTCTTTTTTTTCCTTTTTCATTTTTTGTTATCTTGTTTCTTCTTTTTATTAACTCTGTGGTAATTAAGAAAGGATATAAAGAGGAGTGTGGAGATTCCCGTGGGGAATGAAGCAAATCCTGGAATGCAAGTGCGAAGATTTGGGACTACAAAAGGAAAATATTCGCGTGAGTGAAGTAAACAAGGGTGTACCGTTTTTGTTGGGTGAGATTTGGGCCCGATTCGTTTACGACGTGGCGTCGTCCTTCGGCTTTCTTGGTCCACTGGAATTGACTGTACTTGTTGTAGGTGTCTAATTTAGTAACGCTAGTATTTGTTAATTAGTGTTGCAGAAATGTTGGTATCGAGACAATGGCTCATTGTCATAGCGATTGGGAGAACTTTAAACTCACCATAGATCTTGGGTTCGAATCCTGAGACATGTATAAAAATTCACCTAAATCGATAACAAAAAAAAAGAAATGTTGGTATCGAAAATATGCGATAAATGGTGATCTTAACGTTGGTACTTGGTAGATACTACGTTACACTATATTCTTCCAAAGGTATGTAATGTAAGCTGTTGTGAACTTAACGGGCAGTCAACGGTTGGTAGAGATCGTGTTGTGGTGACTAGTTGCTAAGAGGAATAAAAAGTCAAAGATCTTGAACCAAACGATCTGATTGGAGATGTTTTGATGTTAAAGTCAATATTACTACGGTAAGAATTTTATATTTTGAAGTGTTTTGGATAATTTTTGAGTGGTTAGAAGTAGTTTCAAATAGAATCTCTTTAAGTCCACTTAGTAGAATGAGTTGGGTAATATTACTTACTTTTCTTGATCAAAAGAAAATGAGTGTACTTTTGAACTCTTACACCTGGAAAACCTTTACTTCACTTTTGTGCTCTACTCCTCACCCTTCGTGGGGAGCTCGTCACCGACTCTTTTTCATTCCTTATGGGGAACTCCTTGTCGACCGAATCTAGTGTAATTCTTCACAGGCTCTTAGCTCTCGCTCTCCCTTTCCTCGATAGAGCTAATGATTGGTGTGACTTCAAATAACGTATGCTATTTTATGTACTTATCATAGGAAAACCCTCGTCCTTCTGGCTTCAACACCTCAAGGCCTGAGCTCATTCTCGGAGGAGTCTGGTTCTTGTGCGATTGCCTCTCTGGACGGTAGATCCTTTCTTTCTTGCTTACTCCATTTCTCTTTTTAGGGCATCTCTCTCCTCCTCGTCTCACTCTTCTTCTTTTGAAAATGGAGTTTACTCTTCTTGTAAGGTCTCTAATGAGGACCCTGACTCATGCTTCTCTATCATGATTAAGGACGGTAGTGGTTTGGTTAATACGAATCTTACCTCCAAAGGGTATCTTGTTAGAAATATGACATTAATTTTGATGATTATTTACTTGTACATATTTTCATAAAATATTATAACTTGAAAAAGATATAAGTGTCTTATCATGAAATCACAAACGGCATACCGACATCAAGAGCGGCATACCGTTTCAGCAAAAAT
>JAMKQA010250012.1:0-12638 GCA_024699735.1 Posidonia australis | reverse complement strand
ATTTACCCAAGAAAACAGGCTTCTGGGATGTTTTTAAAGATGTTCAGGGTGTTCCATGCAATTTTCATAGCAAAAGCATGCTTCTTTGAAGTTTTTAAAGAAGTTCAGGGACTTTCATGCAATTTTTACAGTAAAAACATGCTTCTGGTAAGTTTTTAAAGACGTTCAGGGACTTTCATGCACTTTTCACAGATAAAATAAAGAGTAAAAAACTATTTTAAAATGATAAGGCTAAAGTGCAAAATTGTGGACCTATATGCAATAAAAAAGGATCTAGATGTAATAGAACAAAAGTAAAGGGATTTTAAAACAAGAAAACAAAACAAAATAAAATAAAATAAAGTAAAAGAAGGTCAACGCCGGCGATTCGAAGATCGCCGGCGGCGATGGTTGAGAGGCTCATCCGAGCCTCTCCAGAGGCTTGATCGGGGATCTGAAAAAGCGAGAAGCTAGAGGAGGAGGAGAAGGGAAGATCCAACGGCATGGATCAAGCCGTCGACGGCTGGAAGGCGCCGCCGACCTCCCCTCGCCGGCGTCTTCTGGAGGAGCCTGCCGTCGAGTGACTGCAAAATCGAGGTGTCTACACACTTACCATGGCATGGCATATCACCCACGGGCGTATATAGCAAAAGACTGAAAAGCCAACATTTCATAAGCATTGGAGAAATCATAGAAGACCGATTTTATCAGGCGTACGAGGGTGCCTAACACCTTCCTCGTACGTAACAGGGATCCTTACCCGCATTTCTGGTTTTCGAAGACTTTTCTTTTTTTTATTGTTTTGCATGATTTTCATGTTTATGGTTTTCCTCGTCTTCCATAATAGACTAGGTGGCGACTCCTGCATTTTGCATTTTATTTTATTTTTCCGTCGTGATTTTGCCGACCTTTCGCACTTTCTTTGCGATCTCTCCGTCGGCATGGTTACACCAAGCAACCAATACTGACCTCAAGCAATCCACTGAGGTGTGACCAATGGTGTAAACACTACTACAAACAAAGCCGCTTTATGAGGAACCTATCCATCCTAGAGCCCTAAACTAACCCTCCTATGGCAAACTAACCTATTTAAGACTGGACTCCTCCACAAAGCCAACCTTCCTCGAAAAAACAACTCATCCTCCTCGAGCAAGCTATTCTCTCTCAAGACAACACCACAAGGTCTGTCCTTTCGACGTCCTAGTCTTAGAGTAACTGGAGCAACCAGAGTTTCTCTCACCTATGGGTCCAGCCAACACCTCAAGTCTCAATACCCGGAGCAACCAGGGTATTATACCCAACTACACAGAGATATCCTACCTCCATGGTCCGCTACCACGATACCAATAGGTCTGGACAGCACCTCAACCCTCAAACCTTAACCTAATCAATTGTGCTTGACTACCTAGAAATCTCACACTCCCTAAACCTGACAACACGATCCTTCAGTCTATCGGCTTTGGAACTTCATCCTTGGACTTCACACCTAGCTACACAGAGGTTTCATATCTCTTAGATTCGCTATTGTGATCCCTTGGCCTCTTGGTTCACAGACCTCAAGTCTTAGACTAATGCTCAACTTCTGCAATGGTATCATACCCTTGTGATCCACTAGCACAATCTTATAGTCTCTTGGTCTCCACAAATAAAAAATACTAGAAAACACTTTCCAAACCTTTGCAAAACTTATACATTTCCTTTCCAAATCTCTTTCGGAAAACCATTTCAAAAATCATCCCAGAGACACCACAAACACTATGTCAAGCGTGACACAGGAAGCCACGACCAAAAACCACAAACTCAAAACCTCATTTCCAAATTCTTTGGAAAACTATCTCTAAAACATCTCGTAATTTCTTTTCCAAAATCATTTGAAAACTATTTGAAATAACATACCTCAAAACACAGCCCAGACAACTCCTCTGTCAGGCCAAACCGTTCGACTAAACTAAGTTTAAAATTGCATCTAAAACGAGAGTTGAGAAGAAAGCATACCTTCTGAACATAAAAGTTACTCAAAGGTAACCACAAGAAAACCAAAACAAAGGTCTTGAAGTCTTATACAGCAATAAGACCAAACACCATCACAAAACAAACCTAGAATCTCAAGTTTTGGATTCAAGGTGTTAGATGCAGCCTGACCTACATCCAACATTGGACACTAGGATCCCCAACGTTCAACACACCAAACTGTGCCAATACATAAATACTTCCGTGCACATCACACAAGAGCAATACTAAATTATAAGGAGCACCTCCTAACTCATCTATAGCTCAAACTCTCTATCAGGAAAGTTAAAGGGACAACCTAGTATTTTCGATATCATTAATATGTAATGACTTGCAAGAAACAATTAAATATGGACCCTACATCTTATGTATGGTGCAACCAGGGCTACATCGAACACCTAGCCCACCAATCCTAAGACAATTTTTCCAAAAACTAACCTACACTCTAACCATTCATTAAGGAGATTAAAACATGATCAAAATATTAACAATAATAATTAGGGGTGCAAACGGATATAGTATATCCGTAAAAAATCTGTATTTGTATTCGTATTCACTTTTGGGTGGATACGGATATCCGTATCCATTCAAAAATGGATATGGATATAGATTTTTGAATTTGAGTGGATACGGATATGGATACGGATACGTATTTTGAAATTTCAACGGATATTCGTATTAATATTATAATATGTCTATATATATCTATATATTTTTATTTTTATTTATATATATATATACATATTTATAAACTATGTAAGGCACTAAGCCATTAACCCTAGTTCACTCCACCTCTCCTCTTCCACCAAATCCACTCCACTCAACACCGGCCCCTACGACAACTCCCACTCCACGCCGACCCCTGTGGCAACTCTCCACTCCACTCGACGCTGGCCCCTATGACAACTCCCACTCCACATCTGCCCCTATGGCAACTCTCCACTCGATGCCAGCCCCTACAGTAACTCTCCACTCCAATAACCCTAGTTCACTCCACCTCTCCTCTTCTGCCAAATCCACTCCTCTTGACGCTGACTCCTACAGCAACTCCCACTCCACGCTGGCCCACGCAACAACTCCCTTGATCCATACCAACCTCCCAGTCCACCTCTCTTCACTAATCCACACCTCATTGCTTCTAACATAAGACACAAGAGTATTAGTGTCTAACACTCTAGAAGCCCAAAAATCATTGTTCTAGGTGTTTGATGCGAGATTTCTTACGTCTAATGTAAGACGCAAGCCCACCAGCATCTAACACCCTTGAAATTTAGATTAAATATCTACCCTAAAATGCTGCCTAAAAGTCTAAGTTATTACGTCCTAACCCCCTTAAAGGAATGTTGTTCTCAAAATTCTCAAGGCGAAAAGGTTGTACCAAGCATAGATGTATATCTCAAGACCCAAATAACCAACACAACGATGCCACCCAAAGCTCAAAACCAATAGGAAAAATCAATACTCCACAAGGCTATGTCATCCCACTAGGGTCGTAGACAACTCCAAGGGCACAACTCTCCCTTTGATCCCAAACTTCAACACTTCCTAGGTAGGGGTCCCTTCAGGACACAAGGTCTCCACCCATAAGCTCACTACAGTGTCTTCTAGAGTCACGAAGCATCCTAAGCCTCTCTAGCAAACACGTAGATTACAAGGATGACCAAATGCAACCACATCTTAGCAAACATCCGCTACGCTGCTCTGATGCTCAACCTGGTTAGAAACAACCCAAACCTCACACCACGTGTTCAGCAACATGTAACACCTGTAAAATTCATTTTGTAATTATTTACATTTTAATGAATTTATTTCCTGGACGGGTGTTACTGTTCTGAGGCCTGTTGTGTGGTTTTGTGCTTTTGGGCTTAGGCCTCGTGGGCCGACTTCTTTTGCGTGTCCCTGTACGTGGTTTGGCACTATGCATTGTGGCACTATACGTGTGGGGCCATGGTGTGGGGTCCATGTGGGGCCCACGTTGTGGGCCAATTGTTGTGGCTGGTGGTTGAGTGGAGTGGCCGGTGTGCTCTTGTGGGGTGCCGGTGGCTGAGACGTGTAGGTGAGCATTCTCCCAGCTACTGTATGTGCAGGCTTTATAAGCCACCCACACCCCACTCCTCCATCACTCATCGACGTCATCGCCGTCTTCTCCTTCCTTCTTCTTCTTTTCTCCTCCTCCTCAGGTGTGCATCTCTTCTTCCCCTCCTTCCCTCCCCTTCCTCCCCACTCCGTGCATCTCTTCTTCCCCACCTTCCCTCCCCTTCCTCCCCACTCCTCCTTCTCCACCCCCTCCTCCTTCCACCCGTCCTCCCCTGCCTCCCTTGTTCCCCACTTTCATGCGTCGACGGAGAGAGAGAGAGAGAGAGAGAGAGAGAGAGAGAGGGAGGGAGAGAAGTGTAGGAGCTTAGGTTGCTCGTGGCGGCCTAGGAAGCTCTAGAGCGACATCCCAGGGGTCGTGGAGTGGTCGTGGTCGTGTAGGGCCGTTGAAGTCGGTCGAGGCTCGTCGGAGCTCATTTCAGGTACGTATCCCAAATTTAATGCGTAGAAATCATGTAAAATGGTAGAAATGCCTGAGATGCATGTAATCTAGGCTAAATTTAATGTTTTAGAATTTATGAGAATTTATTGTGGTTTTTATGGACATTTATGCCAGTGGTTGAGTTTTGGGTCGTTTCGACCCTTATGCCTTTATGATTTTATATCTTGATGCATGGTGAAAGGATATTGGTTTAGTTTGTGAGGATTTGGAGTAGACTCATTTTATGTTTGTTTCGTGGGTCCGATCGGAGGTCCCATTTGGGGCTATTTCAGACAGTAGGGTTTGGGCTATTTTCTGTGTTTCGTAGAATTCGACATATCGAACTATTTCGGTATGTCGTTTCTCTGTCAAATTAGGTCCTCTAGTCGAAATTCGGTCATCCGATTTTGGACAATGGCCCGAATCAGGAGATTTTGATGGACTGAACAATTTTTGGTATACCGATTTCGGCCTGAGTGTTGACCGTTAACCTGATTCGGTCGACCGATCCAAATCGGTCAACTGAATCAGGGGTTTTTGGCATACCGAACCTATTTTCTGGCATGCCGAATCAGGGCCCAAATAAGTTTATAAAATCTGATTTCTGAGGGTTTTCCGGATTGGTTTGTTTTGTCCCATTGAGATGGATTGTGAGCCATCAGTGGTGGTCTCCTAGGACCCCCGATGTGCCGTTTTGCTAAGGTTTTGGAAGAGTTTTCAAAGATATGAAAATGATTTTGGAAAGTGGATTTCAAAGAAATAGTTGACCTGTTTTGGAAAATTTTTTCCTAATTTTCTACGTGCGGGCCAAGACAATGTGGGATCGTGTCGTCGAGACCAGGGAATTTGACGACATTCTCAGGTGGTCAAGCGCGACTCCTTGGTTGAGGTCGGGGGCCGAGATACCTATGACTGAGGGACGTCGGATCCTGGAGGTATGAGACTCCTTGACTGTCGTCTCAAGGCTAAGGTTGAGGTGTCTTGTCGCATGACGGGGAGATATGATACTCCTATTGTCACTATGAGCACTAAGGCTCGGGTGTCATCGGGTGTGGAGGTATGGCACTCCTTCCTGAGCACCATGTGTAGAGAACGCCATGAGGAGGCGGACCTTGTGGTGGCCAGTGCGGGTGAGACACATGCCTCTTAGCTGGTAGCGTCCTGAGAGACAGGACAGCCTTCCCAAGGAGAGGTTGACTTTGTGAGGGTTCTCTAGAGAAGGAGAATCGCGAGACAGTGGTTGGCTCCTACACAGGGTGGCACACTGTGGCAGTGCAGAACACCGTGGTCGCTCCATGGTAGACTGCTTGTGACCAGAGTTAGGTTGCCTGGCGTCGAACTTCCCAACTCACTATGTGTGGTTTTGGCCATTGAAGGCCTTTACTTGTGGTTTTGTCTAGTAGAGCTCCGATTGTGGTTTTGGCCGATGTGGGCTTGGTTTGTGAGGTTTTGAGAAAATGATTTGCGAAATGACTTTTAAAAGAAAAGTAATTATGATTTGCATTCCGCTGTTTTCCTTTGGGATACGTACTGGGTAACTTTCGTCACTCATGCGTTTTCCTCGTGTTTTTGGTTTGTAGGTGCAGACATGCAAAGGGTTAGCGTAGTGCATATAGTCTAGAGTCTCCTAGCCGCACACACAGGTTCCTGGTAGTTAGATATTTTCTGTTTGGTTTACATTTTCCTGAAATTTAATTTGTTTTAAATTATTGTGGAAAATGAGGGGTGTCACACAGCATCTCTCATCTCCCAAGGGATATCTCCTCCAATCTTTGGCATGAAAGAACGTTGTTACTGAGTCACAACAAAGCTCTTCATAGATATGGAGTGTATTAATAGATCAGCTAACTAGGTGCTATCTATCTCCAGAAACTGCTTCCTTAGACTGACACTCAACCAAATCTAGACTACAACCATCATCCTGGCCAACACTAATAGCATGGGTTGGGTAGCTCCTTTTGTGATCTCCCAACCGACGAGAACCACAAGTTACCACGTTGCATTACTGCAACAGAACCTCATCCCAACACAAGGCCAAAAGAATCACTACATTCAGTGAAACAACCACAACCAATGGTAAGGACAACTTGGGAGTCGAACTTAGATGAGTCTCCGACTCAAAGCAACTCCCAACAATAAAGTCCAAACTAGCTCAAGTTGTTCCTCCTTCCTCGTTGATCTATCCAAGGTGCCACTATCTAAAGATGCCTCTACTAGGTCCCTAATAATAGTTCACCTAAATCAAGAGACAACTGGTCTGAGGAACCACTTGGGATTACACCCAACAACTTGACCAACGATACCACCAATTGAGTTAGGAAGCCAACCTCACAAGCTTTACCCCAATCTTCGTTGCGGAAAACCTAGAAAAGAGTACAAGAGAAAGAATCTCCACCAGTCGAACAACACTGAGCCATTCGAACCAGCAACAAACAAAAACCAACAGGGCCTCCAAATAGAATGTTCCAAAATAACACATAGAAAACAACACATTGAACTATGCCACTCTATAGACGAAGCCCCCAAATGCACGACACAAACATGTAGTAACAATGAGTGACTCTAACATGCATCACCTCCCAGATAACTCTATCCTCATTTAGAATATCTGGAGCAATAACATGTATCTGGGGATCCACCAAAGTCACCTAGAAATAACAACAAGAGGATGGAACTTCAAGCATTCTCCACATAAACAACTAAAACAAACAACAGCAACACATGGAGGGCCATACAAGAGACAGTCATCTACTATATCTTTTCCTCCACAACAAAACACAAGATAGCCCAACATTGGATGTTGGTGAAGAAACACATCCTCTGGTTGACAAACATGGTGTGCCTCTAACCCTCTTGAAGGAATCAAGGCATTTCCTCTACAAATGACCTAACTTCCCGCAACCACAACACACCAAGTAGACCAGTACGTACTATAGATGTGGACAACTCCAGTAGACATGACTCATCTGACTTCTCAGACAGCAAGGTCTCCAACCCTACATGCCAACACTCAGTCTTACCCAAAAAACAGCTACCACTACTCCTACAAGCAACATGGAGCCTTTGCCATACAAGACTAGTAAATAATACCAAACACCATGCTCCACTGAGTTGAAGAGCTTAAGCAAACCGCTCCACGTGAGTGAACATAGCTTCACACCACGCCCAGGCATGCACCAACCAACAAATTCCTGTGGCAATCAAACACAATCATCAAGCAACCTATTCATGCCATGCAACAAGATACACAACACCTACAAATACTAATACAACTCTAAAATGGTGTGTACCTTACATCATGGGTCACCCAACCAACCACTAGCCTCTACTGCAATCTAGAGCTCCTCACAAGCATCCGATGATGCCTCAAGCATCCTTTGAGCCTCCAAATCCCCCAGCAACTCATGCAATAGCAAAAAACTCCAAGGAATTAGTGGGTGTACTAAGAGAAAGAGAAGGAAGAAAGGAAACCCAAACCATAGACCCAACTTAGCTCACCTTGGTTTCCAAGCTTGCAAAACCTTCTCCCGTAGTTCATCGACCAAGCACGACGCCTGGAGTATCCTACTAAGGTCGTTAGAGCACTACCTTCTCGATGATCACAGCCACGTCCAAGGAGCGAGGAACCCCAATGAGCACACTGCTCAGCTCTCTCTCTGTCTCTCTCTCTCTCTCAAGCTCCCATGAACTCCCTAAAATCACTAGGAGCACCCACATGAAATCAAAGGACGAGGAGAGGAAGAAGGCAAGAAATCTTCCCGAGAAAGCCACCGCCATGCACTTATTGTAACACCCGTAAATTTATTTGGTAATTATTTACATTATAATGAATTTATTCCTAGATGGATGTTACTATTCTGAGGCCTATTTGTGTGATTTTGAGCTTAGGCCTCGTGGACCGACTTTTGTTTGCGTGTCCTTGTGCGTGGTTGGCACTATACGTGTAGCACTGTACTTATGAACCCGCTTGTATCTGTGGACCGATGGGTGAGATTGGTTGTTGGTCGTGCTTGGTGCTTACAAGGAGGCTGGTTAGTAGGATGCGTAGGTGTGCATGCGTTTAGCTATTTTGCTGCATGGCTTTTTAAGCCCAACGTCTGCCTAGTGTACAAACAACTCCTTCCCTCCTTCTTCTTCTTCCCCCTCACGCCTCCTCCTTCCCTCTCTCTCCCTCACGACCCCAGCAATGTCTTCCACCTCTCTCCTTCCTCTTCCACTCCTGTCTCTTTCTCTCTACCCACTCTCTCTTCTCTCCCATCTCTCTCTCCTTCCCTCTCTCTCTCCTTCCCTCTCTCTTTCCCTCCTTCCCCATTCTCCTCCCCTGTTCCCTCTGTCGATGGTGCTTGTGTGTGAACCAAAGGTCGACGGCGACTTGAGGTGGTGTGAGGCAGTGCGTGGAGCAACTGAGGATGTGTGAAAGGTGTGTAGCTCGCTAGTGGTGGTTGGTGGTTGGTCGGAGAGTGCGTTGGGTCACCAGAGGTCGTTTTTCAAGTACACACCTCACCTCGTGTGGGAGAAAGTATGAAAATGATAGAAAATGATAGGAATGTATGAAATCTAGGTAAATTTATTGTGAATTTATGATGATTTATGGTGGCATTTATGGCCATTGATGGTGTTGGTTGGTTTTGGGTTGTTTTTTATCACTGTGGCTTCTTGAATTTGTTTCTCCTTACATGGTGAATGGATTTTGATTTTGTTTATGTGGATTTGGAGTAGACTCGAGGGTCTACCATATATGTTTTAGTTGGATTTTATTGTGCTTGTTTTGGGGGTTCGTCCCTTAGTCCCATTTTGGGTGATCTTATGGGTGGGTGCCCTAGGCCGTTTTCTGGTTTCGCAAAAAACAGTTCGGTATGCCATTTTTTTGTCAGATTAGGTCCTCTAGTTGAAATTCGGTCGACCGAATCTCCTCGATCTACCATTTTTCACTATGAGTGTTGAGCATTGCGTCCCAGTTCTATCAACCAGACTTATTTAGCCTACTAAACCAGGAACTTTCAGTCAACTGGTCAGGTTTTCAGTCTGTTGTTTTGGGTGCCTGCACTTATTTCGATCGATCGATTCTGGTTGGTCTTCAGATCCCAAAGATATTATAACGAGCCCATTTTGGTATGCCGAATCAAGACCCGGCTGTTTTATAAAATGTAATTTCCGTGGATTTTCTAGATTGATTTGTTTTACCCATTTGAGATGGGTTCATGGGCCATCAATGGTGGTCTTGTGGGACACCTGATGTGCCATTTTATTGAGATTTTGAATGAGTTCCCAAAGATATAAAATGACTTGAAAATGGTTTTCAAAGAGATGGTTGGCCCGTTTTGGAAATAGTTTTCCTGATTTTCTGTGTACGAGTCCAGACACTATGGGATTGCGTCGTCAGGACTAGGAAATGTGACTACATTCTCATGTGGTTGGGCGCGTCTCCTTGGTTGAGATCGGGGGTAGAGATACCTGAAGTTGAGGGTCGTCGGGTCTTGGAGGTATGAGACTCCCTGACTGTAGTCTCGAGACTAGGGTTATAGTGCGTGGGTTGAGGTGTCTTATGGCATAACGAGGAGATATAATACTCCTACTGTTGCAATGAGCATTGAGGCTCGGATGTTGTCGGATGTGGAGGTATAACACTCCCTCTTAAGCACCATGTGGAGGACATTGTGAGGAGGCATACCCTGTGGTGGCCCGTGCAGGTGGGACATGTGTCCTAAGAGACAGGACTGCCTTCTCAGGAGGGGTTGGTTTTGTGAGGGTTCTTTAGGTGGAAAAATCACGAGACGACACGGCTCCTACACAGGATAGCACGTCGTGGTAGTGTAATACACCCTAGTGGCTACTTGTGGCTAGAGTTGGTTGTCTGGCACCAGGTTTCCCGACTCACTGTGTGTAGTTTTGGCCATTGAGGGCCTTGCTTGTGGTTTTGGGTTGGTAGAGTCCTGTTTGCTGTTTTGGGCAAGTGTAGGCCACGTCTGTTGTGGTTTTTGACTTGTTGGGCCTAGTTGGTCAATTTTGGTAGTTTTAGAGAAAATGATTTGTGAAATGATTTTAAGGAAAAAAAATTAATATAGTTTTATTCTCCGTCGTTTTCGTGGAGTGTGTGCTGGGTAATTTTCGTCACTCACGCTTTCTTTGTGATTTTGGATTGCAAGTGCAGGCATGTAGATGAGTTTTAGCGTAGTGCACATAGTCCGGAGTCTCGTAGCGACACACACAGGTTCCTGGTAGTTGATCTTTCTGTTTAGCTTTTAATTTCGTGTAATTTAAATTATTTTAAATTATTATGGAAATTGGAGACGTTACACTTATATAGGCGATTGAAACTTCTGGATGTAACTCAGGACATTATACATGTGTTGTCATGCGTCTAACATAAGATGCATGTATGTACGCATCTAATAATGAGATTCACAAGTGTTAAATGTAGGCCTCGTTGCGTCTAATATAAGATGCAAGAATATTAGTGTCTAACACTCCAGAAGCCCAAAAATCATTATTCTAGGTGTTGGATGTAATATTTCTTGCATTAATGTTAGACACAAGTCCGCCAATGTCTAACACCCCAAATATCTAGATTAAATATCTAGCCTTAAATGTTGTCTAAAAATTTGGGTCATTACTAGCGAAGCTGGGGGGATTACAGGGAGGCAGTTGCCCACCCATGTTTCCAAAAACCCTTATTATATGTATATATTGATAAAGTGTAAATATTGAAAGATAACGTAAATTGTCAACCCTTGAAATTTTCTTTTAAAACTTTAAGATTATTATGCAAATTCACAAAACATACCTTGACACCCACCGATGCCCCAAATTCTTTGCCCATATCCTCTACCGCCCTTCCCTCCACCCCTCCCACAAGCTCTCCTTCTTCCTCTAGTGCCTACTCCTGACTCCTCCCTCTTCTACATTTCTGCTCCCAAGCGAAGTACTCTCCTCCTCCCCCTTGGCCCTCCCACATCCCACACCCATAGGCCATGACCTGCTTCGTGCTCCCCCTCATCTGCCACACGGCCTATCACCCATGCACTCTCTAGTATCCACCGTTGGCCTATCGACCACTCTGTTAGTCTGTTGTCACCCTCATGTGGCCAGATTTTGTTTGGGTCCTCTATTCTCTCAACTCTACAACTCTGCCCCTACAACAAAGCCTAATTTTGTATGTTTAGTCTGTCAAAAATATATTTGGTTATTTTGATGATTATACAAAGGTAATTAATTGTTGTAAACCTGTACTTAGAAAAAGGATTAAAGATGTTGTGACCGTGCCCGACTCGGAGTGAGGCGGGAAGGGGGTCACAGCCATGCCAAGATGGCGAAGGCGCAAGGATAGGATAAAAGAAAAAGAAAATGGAGTCGCCACCTAGTCTTTTAATGGAGAGACGAGGAAAACCAAGAAGAACCTCAAGAAAATCAAGAGGTGAGACAATATGCTCAATGAATGCGTGCTCCGTGCAAAATGGACAATGCAGGATGAATGCGAGCTAGAGAAAGGGTAAGGATTATGGTTACGCATTTGGAAGGTGTTAGGCACCCCCATGCGCCCGAGAAAACTCGGTCTTTCTAGGCTTCCTACTATCTATGGTCTGCTAAAATGCGTGCTTGCTTATTCTATATGCTTGTGAAAGATGATGACTGAAATCATGCCAAGTCAAAGTAAAAACAAAATCAAAAAGGGGGAAAAGATTATTTCATGGATGAAATGTAGGCATGGATCATGCCGATTTGCTGTACACTCGTAGGCGATGGAAAACCGTGAAAATTACGGAAAACCAAGAGAAACACGAAAAACGTGGAGAAAACTAAGCTCGGAGCATGGCTAAAAAGCGTGCACCGAGCAGGGAAGAAAAGTCAGAAATAAATCGTGCAAAAAGATGTGCAAAATATACAAAATGCAAGTGTGTGTGTGCAAACTAGAAGAATGTAGGGGGTTTTGTGTAAAAAACCCAAATTCGAGGAAAGTCAGAGTCCAAAAGCCCAAATCATCGAAAAACACGTGGGAAAACACATTCCATGCATGCATGCCAAATCTAGGGCCAAACGGGTGTCCCTAGTGCAAGCGAAGTACTCTAGGGGGTTGAATGCAATTTACCCACTAATGCGTGCATGCATGTCAAATCAGCACAAAATCAGGGTAAAA
>JAMKQA010250006.1:0-15321 GCA_024699735.1 Posidonia australis | reverse complement strand
TATCACAACTAATCAGTCTTTGACGACATAAAAGATTATAAAAAGAGAAAATAAATAGAATCAACTTGCCACGTTCGAAAGCATCATACTACCTTCTCTCAGGTTCCGAACTTGTAAAGAGAAACAAAATACATGTTTTTTTTTCAAAATGAAAAAAGTCAAATATTCATAGAAATACATTGACAATGCTACTAATTTATAAAAAGTAGAGTCCATGACAAGTGATACGCATTAATAAACAAAAGAAACACCTAAAGACAATGCTCAATCTTTAAAAGAGACTAAAAACATTATTCATGATTTATATTGCTAAATCAAAATGTCTCAACTCAAATTTGGTTGGAGACAACAACAAAAGAAAATCAATTTTTTTTGGGGGGAAGGGGGGATGAGAATTGAAATGTGAAACGGCAATTTTTATATTTAATTACATAATCATCTGTTCATGTTTTTTATTCAAAACTCTGATGTGTTGTTATGATTTATTTTACAGTTTAGCATTATTTGCAAGAGGATTTTGAATGAGGGCAACAACCCTAATCTTATAATGTTATATACGCTTTTTGGTTCCTGGAACTTGAATATAACAAAGAAGAAGTTGGGGACTGAAAAATATCTGATTAGAGCTTCAATTCAAATTTCCCAGCATTGGTTCCTGTTGATTCTTTTGTCAGAATTCTGACGTTATTTCAACTAATATTCGGCTGCGGACAGAATACTATTGTTTTTTGGGAACAAACATGGCCTGTAATCTAAGCTGCGTGTTCAATCCTCAGCATATCTTTTTCTGTGAAGAACGTTTCATGGGCAACAAACAGCAATTCTCAGTGTCTGTCTCACGCATATTCCAAAGAGGGTAGTGACGTCTGAAAGGAATCATTCCTTTTACAATACTTGATCACATTCAGCAAACCATTGATAAATACTTGAACACATTTACAGGAGAAGCTCTGCCGCAGGAGAAGCAAGCAGCAGGAGAAGCTCATCTTACCTCCGTCTTGGAGAAGCTTTGCCGCAATCGCTGCCGGAGAATGTAGTGAGAGGGAGAGTCGAGGAGGCGGCGACAAACGGGAGTCGACGACCTTACGGAGGAGAGGTGGAGGAGAAACAGTGGAGGAGGTCAGAGCACCGTCGAGGAGGAGAGGCGGAGGAGAAACTGGCGGACGAAATTTAGGGTAAGAGAGGCGGACGAGTAAATGTCGTCAGGGTATTTTATATGTAAATTAGCGAGGACTGTAACGAGGACATTTCCTCTCTATTTACTCGCTAAATGAAAAGCGAGGACATTGCGAGAACAAATCCTCACAAAAAAACTCGCTATATTATTGCGAGGTAATTTCCTCACAACATCCTCGCTATATGTCCTCGTTATGATGTGGCGAGGACATTTCCTCGCCAAGTCCTCGCTCATTGTCCTCGCAAAATCTATTTTTTCTTGTAGTGAACTACCACTGCACCTACAGGCAACACGGTGCCTAATCCATGCAAGACTCATGGACGACACCACACCATGCTCCATGGGTTGAGGAACACTTGCAAACCACTCTACTCGAATGAACACCACTTCACGCTCCGCTTCCAAATTACTACCTCAAAGGTAACTCCAAACAAATCGGTGATCTCAAGATCCCACCATTGACGAGAACTTCCAACAAAGAGTTAGGGTCTATCAACAATCGAGAATGTAGACTGTCACTCTTCAAGTTCCTCGTGGTCCTTCACACACTAGCTTTGCCGAAACTGAAGTCGAAGCTGAAGACACTCCTCAACACCACGAGGCAGAAAACAAGAAAATCACGAAAATGAAAGTGTAGGAATGCATGAGATGCTAATTCTACATGGTCACCTGACCAAACATCCCTAGGATAGTGCTTCTAGGTGAACCTAAGCTTTGATACCAACTGTAACGACCACCAAGTTGCTACAACTCAATCTAACTACAATTTTTCATTTTATTATTATTATCTTAAAATTACACAAATTATGTAATTAAACCTAAGTACACTCAGCCGAAGTAGAACTAGTAAATAACAGAAAATAAAATTAAACTAAACACTCACCAAGATCCCTGATATGTAGCAGCATGACTCCCCCTACATGCACTAACAATCGACAACTATTATCCTACAGCTACCAAAATACACAAAACAAAGTACATGTGAGTGGTCACTCAAAACGGTCACCCAGCACGCACTCCACCTAAGACAACTTGGCATGCCATGTCGAGGTAGTAGACATAACTATGCCATAGGAACACAAGCATAGGCATCTCCACTTGGATGCTACAACAGCAAAACCAGGCAATCCACCATAACCTAGCACACAGCAAAACCTTAAAACCATGCCTTGAAAATCATTCTCTCTCTTTTCCTTTCAAAACCACATGTATGCACTTTAAAAACCTTTTATGCATGCTTGAGAAGGCTACTCTTGCCAACATAAGCCTAAAACCACACAAAACACACAGCCTGATCCCATGGACTCCCCAGGTTGGCTAAACAACACATGGGGTCTGAATACTCTCTAAAGTATCTAGGGCACTCACAACAACAACCACCAAACAAACACAAAGCCTCTACTTTGTGCAACACGGTCTCCTCTTGACCAAAAACAACCACACCAAAGCCTTAGAGTCTCTACTCCTAAAACCACGATCTACTCCAGATTATGACCAAGGAGCTATTACTCCCAAAGCACTACGCCTCAACTAGGCACAACACCACGGTCACCTTTAGGCCAGAGCGAGATCTCCTAAATCAAGACAACAAAAACCGCAAGCATAATAATGTGTGGAGCTGTCCGACACCAAGTAGTCAACACTAGCCACAAGCAGTCTACTATGGAGCAACCATGATGTCTACACTACCACAGACAACCACCCTATGGAGGAGTCTGCCCGTCTCGATGTCTTTCCACCTGAAGGAGCCTCAAAGGCTCACCACACACCAGGAAAGCCTACTCACCCTACTCTTGGACGAGTTGTCCTCTCTCAAGACAAACTATAGGGTATGCCTTCTCAGCGTCCTACGCAATGCTTGAAACTTGGAGGCTCCAACCACCAAGGCTCAGCCAACACCCACACTACGCCTCAGTGCCTGTAATAACCAAGGCATCACGTCCAGCTACGTAGGAGTTTCATACCTCCTGAGTCCGCTGCCATGATACTTCTAGGTACGAACGGTGCCCTAGGTCTTCGACACTCAGGACTAACAACTACCCAGACAACACCTCAACCCATAGACCTCAACCTTGGTCTCATGAACGATAATCGAGGAGTGCCATACCTCTAGGATCCAACGAGCACTTGCCTTAGCCTCTCGGTTTAAAGCACAAACAGAAAATCACAGAAAACTCTTTCCAAAACTATTTACAAACTGATGCCTTTCTCTTTCCAAAACCTTTTTCGAAAACCATTAAACATCTTTTACAAAAATCTCACAAAACTCCATTCCCAAAAGCGACATGAAAGCCAAAACTCAAGGCACTACCTTGACAGCTCTTCTATCAAGTCGAGAAAGTCACTCCAAATGCACTTAAAGCACAAGGTTCTAGTGCCAAAGTGTCTGACACCTACTAGCTTGTTTCACATGGGCCACAGCCAGCTTAGTGTCAAACACCCAACCATGCCACTGAATATCTAATTCAGCGCACCATGCCAAATCATACATCAATTGCAAATCCTATGGTTGATATGAACCCTAATGTCCCACTAAGCAATTAAAGGGAGAACCTAGTAATTCTAAGCTCTATCATCTTTTATTCTACACTCTGCCCAAGTAGGGTCTTGCTAATCTCTTTTAGGCAATCCCTACGCCATCTCTAATGATTATCTTAATAATTTATGAATCACCAAGTTACCCTTGTCATTAAAACCTCATTTAACAGGGTTACAACTATGAACAACCTAACTAACACTCAAAGTAGCACCCTAATCAGCAACTTGGCTGCACTACCAGGTGTACTAGCTAGGTGTGCCTCCCAGGTGCGCCTAGGAGGTGGACCCAGATCCCTTGTTCCAGGTTCAAAGCTAAGAGCTCTGAACCCATGGAGGTTGGCACCCATCCAAAGCCCTAATTTGATCTATATTCCTTAGAACTCATTAAATAAGGTACCAAACTGAAGAAAATCACACAAGCAATACCATGGAATAGAAATCATCTAATTCCATGCACCACAACTCAAGAAATCATCGAAAATCACTTCAAATGAATAGTATAAACCAAGACTAATTTTTTGAAACTAAAAATCACACAAGTAGCCAAAAATAACATTCCACATACCAAACTGAAGAACTCGCCGAGCTCAACAGTTTGGGATAGAATTCATGAGAATCTGTCACCTGTGGTTGGAGAAATTCATGAAAAAAAGTTGAAAATACTATTCACCCAAAACCAACAAAATCGTCATTCATTCCCCATAAATTCCCAAAAAAATACCATAAATTCTCTAAGCATCCACACACATTCAATTCACACTAACATGCCCTTATGCATCAAATTGAGCAAGAAAGAATTTCTATAAGGGGTGTGTACCTTTAAAAACGGTCGGCCTTCTTCCTCTCCTCCATCACTGTCAGGGCCTCCTCCTTTTCTTCACCTCCTCCTCTTCTTCACCTCCTCACGATGATGACGACACAACAACGGTGAGCTCGTCCTCCTCCAGCCATCTCCCACTCTCTCCCACAACCCTCTCTTGTCTCTTCCTCATTCTCCTACTCTCTCTGTGTCGTCTAGGTGGAGTGGAGTGAAGAAGAAGGAAGGACAATGGGGCCCATGAGGAGAAAGAGAAAAGTGGAGTAAAATAAAGAAAGACAGAGAAGAAAGAAAATAGGAAAGAAAAGAAGGAATCCACGACACAAGGCCAAACCACCCGACTTCTCATGTCCCTGCGACTCGTGCAAATTGGAACCAACCATCCAGGCACGTCAATAAACTTTCATGGCCCAAGGCAAACCCTTAAACTTCCATGAGAGTCAGCACAATATCAAAACCACTCAGCACCAAAAAGGGCCAGAACTCACATTACAGAAATAGAACGTTGCTAGAGCTGTACTTTACAATAAACGTAGGGAACTCAACGTCTAACTACTCAAAAATCAATTAAAATACCTAACCAAAATTTCTAATCCAAGTCTGGGTCATTACACAGGACCTCATCGTCACCCACCAAACCACAACTAAACCATAACATCTCACCCTTGAGAGCCACCAAATACCTAGACATTTGGATAGGATCCTTGGAGTCAAAGGGTTTTCCCATTTTCGCATTAAGTGGACAGCAAAAGTCTTCCAAAGCTGAGGGCAATACAATTCAATACCATACAATTCCATGCATACGTCATCCATTCGTTGGCATTTCATAATCCGCTTTCACACAATTCGTGGCTTTACATGGTTTTTTACTCTTTGTTTACTAAGGGCATGTCGAACTTCTTGATGGTCATAACAAAGCAATAGGATATATTTGACTTGGGGCATGTCAGTTGCTCACTAGTGAAGCCTCCTAATGTCCTCTACCAAGGGCATGTCAGTTGTCATTTTGTAAGACCTTACTGGCCGTCTATCTTCAACCAGGGGCATGGCGACTGCCTTTTGCTAAAGCTTTCTTGGCCATTCATCCTTAACCAAGGGCAAGTCAGTCGCCTCATGGTTGAGCAGCAAATTTCTGCCATCACCATCGAGGAGAATGACGAGTGATTAGCGAGGAGGAGACAAGTGATTAACGAGGAGGAGCCGAGTGGTTGCACTCAATGTGAAACTAGAATCAGTGTGATCAGGGCAAGCAAAAAGGCAACTGAAGCCAACATCCCAAGGGCATACTATTATGGTCAAGACAGCAGATCTGGGCAACAAATAGTCGAAGACCTTTTAGACTACACTATTGGTCTGAATAATTGCAGATAAGATCTCAAGAACATTTCCCAAGGGGAGTTGAGATAGCTGCACAACCTTAGGTATCTAAAGACCACGGTTGGCCTGCACAGGTGGGTTGCATGGATGAATGAATAGGAGTTTTAGATCAGTTCAGTTGCTACCTATTTGGTTTCTTGAGAAGAATACATGCCAAGCATTCTTGAGACAAAACGAGCAGTAAACATGAAAACTCAAAGTGCTCAAATAGAGGTCTCTAGATTACAACTAATTGTCTTAATACAAGATCTTTTGACAAGCTATGCACGTACAATGGACTTTCTTCACGGCCTCTGCATCAAGTCCTCAATCATCAAAGCTAGTCCATGGCCTTTTAGAACTTTCAACATCACTGAATAGGGGTGGCCCTAGTGCGATCTCATTGATTAGCTAGATCTCATTGATTTAGGTCTTATATCCTGGAGTGCTGCCAAAACCCGCCACCAAGGCAATATCTGAGGAATGAACACAAATGCACAGCCAACATGCCAACTCGGTCATCATGTTCATTGTGTTTGGAGGGTACAATTGGAAGAATTCTAGCATCAGGCTCTACTCAAAGGCATCCTAACAAAACCCGAACTACCATATAAGACAGATTGGATGTTATTCAACCCTGCCAGTTAGACCAGGCAACACTATTTGTCTCATGTCCATGTTGTTGTAGAACACGGTGAAAGGCTCCATAGTAAACGGGATGATCCTCCAAGTCACCTGATCATTGATAAGGTTCAATAGTCGATCATAAAAGAGCTGAGCACTTGAGATGGTTCAAGCATGGTCGTTACTACAGTATGTATCAAATGTAGATCGCTGGGGATATAGAATCTCCATGCACATGTGAGCTTCTTGCCATACCTATTATGCAAAGAGTTAGCAAGCAAGTATGCATAAAAGAAAAAAAGACTAACATAATATTACCTGCACTAGGGCCCTATAGATGTAGAAATGGCAACATCGATGTAGAATTTAAGCCAAACCTTAATAGGTTTCAGCCAGAATAATGGGAGACAAGTCAACCTGCTTGGTCACCATGGCTAGTGCGATCTCAACAACCTCAAATGATACTGTCATTCGCCCGTAGCCAAATATCAGCTTCCCGAGGAAGCGTGCGACAAATCTGCTGAGCCACAAATCGTTGCCTAGCTCTGCCTACCTTTGCATCATTTCACAAAAGTAATCCAAGTAGAGCATGGGAGCGGAACCATCTATGTAGATCAGCCTATGTCTACAGTCGATAGCATAAAGCCTGGTTAACTGACTCAAAACAGCGACATAGACATCCTGGTGCACAAATATGGGAGGACCTAGCAGTTTTGATATGTTGTAGATTCGTCAAACATTCTACAAAGTTAGAGTCAACTCAGTTTGCCCATATTTGAAGACATGGTGATCTAGTTTCTAGAACAGAGAAGCAGTGCATAGTAGATACTAGCTCACTTATACATTACCAATGTCAAGGAGTCTAGTGGAGATTCCCCACAAATGAAGTGTCTCCCTGTCATTAGTAGTAAGCTTGCTGATCCAAGATTGCAGTATATCGGAGTAGTGAACTAGAATGACGAAGGTAGGGTATCCTTGTCCAAGAAAAAACCAACCAAAGGGATGAACATCATGAGATCACGGGCTAAAATGGCACGGAAGCCTAATGGAGAGGTAGAGAGAGGATCTAGAGAGGTTTCCGGTTCGACATAGCAAGTAGCTACTTACCATGGTGGAGGATTGCCAGAGAACCAAGCAAGGAGGCCACTAGTGTCGTTGGGGACTGTAAGAGCCAAAGAGGGGGTGCAGCAACTCTAAGGATGATCAAAGACAAAATGTGAAGGTAGTTTATCAAAGTGTTTGAAGCCCAGATTCGTTTATTAGGGCTACAGCTCAGACTGGTAAGAGCCCTAATGTAGTGGAGGACAATTACGTCCTGATAATGCGGTTAAGTCATGTGGGTATGGTGCACGGAAAATCCAAATAATTTTCAAAATTCAATCTCTTTTCTTGACTCACCCCACTAGTGCAAGCTAAAGAGAAACTTCGCAACACCACAACTAGCACATACACAAATAAGCCACAAGCACACATGCATTCGCCAACTAGGATAATTTCATAACAAGAGCTGCCAAACAGTTGTCAAATATCCATACATTGCTCATGAATTACAAAATTGGTTTGAGATAAAATAGAAATAAATAGCAACTTCAATGTAGCCTAATCCTCCTCAAAACCTTTTGGGTTAATCTCACTCCCCTATCCAGCTTGAATGACCTGTCGCTTATAGAATTGTATTGCGATGAAATAGAAATAAATAATAGTTTCCATGTAGCCTAATCCTCCTTAGAACCATCTAGGTTAGTCTCGCCCACTTGTGCAGCTAGCATGACCTGACGATCGACCCTACGACACATTCTCTTGGTGGTCTTGCTAGAAACTGCTCGAGAACGGGAAGGTCCAAAAGCAGTGTTGGTGGCACCAACTAGGTCCTCACTGCTAGAAATGTCTTTCCCCACTAGCCCACAGCTGAACTCTCCACTACTTCTTACCACCACCTCAGCTTAGGGCCCATGCCCTAAAAATCAAGTAATGAGTTAGAAACAGGCATTTTGTGTATTTAAACAGCTATAAACTCAAAAGACAAGCAATTATTTAACAAAAGAGGACGATTTGAAAGAAATACCACCAAGAATGCCTCTCACCATGCCTGAGAAATTAGGAAATTTGTCAGATAACAAGGGATAGCATCTACAAAGCAGAGGAGCAGTTATAAAATATGCTAACAGAGCAGAATGCATTACCTTAGCCCACAACACCTGGTCAAACCAATCATCTAACTTGTCTCGAAACCTTTATGACCAGTCACAAGTAGCATGTCAGAACAAGGCATATCAAATTAAATAGAATCAAATAGGTTTAACTACAAGGAAAAGCAATTACCTATGCCCAATCCTCGGAGAACTACATCTCCCTTTGCTCTTTCCTCAGTTTCTTGTTAAGCAAATGCCATTTTCTAGCCTACGTGAACCAGTTGAGGTACTCATCATAGTCGACCAAGCAGAAGGCATACTGACTCCTCTTAGTGAGCACAATAGTAGTGATCGACTACGCCATCACACGAATAGAAGCCCAGGACTCTATATCCTTGAGGGGAGGGAGAGGAATGTTAAACTTGATCACATACTGGTGGCGAACGTGCAATGGGAGGTAGTAAACAGACCACTTCAAGTATAGAACTTCATCGACTTTTGTCTTAACGCCCAAGTAGAAATCAGATGGGCTTAGTTGACTCGCTTATATTGCTCAAACGGCCGCAAGTCCATCTAAAACACAGAAACAAGTAACAAGTGTTAGAACAATGGATTTACAAACATATTGTAATGGGTGGAAAAGAAAGTGATGAAATGCACTTACATCATCAATGCTCAAAAGATCTATGAGGTAACAGTACACCTCGTAGCTGTATACACCCACTGCTTCCTAGTGGTCAGGCTCGCACCACTACCAAAAGGCAGTAGGCCTGACCAGAGGTTGAAGAAGAAATCACTCTGTTCTGCATGCTCCACCCACCAGTACTGCAAACACACATAATTCAAAAAGTTAGCAAATGCAGTCAAGTGATAATAAAAAGCACAGAACAAGTGCCAAGGCTTACTGTTAAGAGTGAGTACAACCTAACATGGGAGCAGAGGTTCCTGCGAACCACATCATCTAGCCCACATAGTAGATAGGGGTAGCTAGCAACACCTCAATTGTACCGATCCAACTTATTTACATCAACAAGGTAAATAAGTTAATCCACCATTACACAAGTCCCCGAGGTGTCACAGAAAATCAGTCCAATCAGCTCAAAAAGGAAATGACGGAGAACGAAGTCAACCTCCTACGATATCACAGCTGGATCTGACCAGAATTTTGTCCACTCCCACAGCCAACTGTAGCAGAAGTAATAGGAGTCTCGGGTTAGTGGTGGACGCTCTCACCCTAGAAGCCTCAAAACCTTGGTGAAAGCATGTGTAGCCTTTCCCACAATAAGCTCACCGTCAAAGCTCAACCCAATCAGTAGCATCTAGTGGTTAGGCCAAATTGTCATCTTGCCAAACGACAAGTGGAAAGTATGCATCTTGTGACGCCTCCTTTTTACCAGAGCCTAAAAGAACTAGTAGTGCTCGTGGATGGCACAGTTCTACAGTAGGCTCCCAAAGGGACTATGGTGCAACAAAAAATCTCTCAGGAAGCCAAGAAGACAATCAAAATGCTCAAGCATTGGTTCGCAGAGGCACTGCATGGCTCGACCAATGTCACCCGCCTTTCAAGCAAAAATAAAATTGGATAAGTAACCGAGTCTGCTTGTTAAATCTAATGAACTCAAGTTTTAAAGGAAGGTACCTCAAAGTTTTCCTTATCACAGACGTCGGAATCACTAAGCAAATGCCCCTCAAAATTGCCCACCTCCTACAGAATTTAAAATAACAAGTCAATTTGCAATAGAGACATTGAAAGGTAGAAGAAATAATTTAAACACAGCACTTACCTCCTCAGGCACATTTAACGTAGCACTATCAGCCAATCTCCTCGACACTTGTGGATGTGGCATCACTCTCGAGCCATGAGAACTGGCCTCGTAGCTCCAGGCCCGCGAGCCAAAAGCAACTGCACTAACCACAGGTGCCTCATACTTTGGATCAGACTGCAAACAAGAAGACTATGATCAGTCGGATTCAACTTCATGTAGACTAGTATGACATAAAAGACTACACTAATCAAGAGAACTCACGGACCCTGCTCCAAGACAGAGTTTCGCCACAAGGCAAAGTATTTTCTTAGACAGAATATTCAACTCCTCAATCAATAGGCATTTTGTTAAACCAAGCATTCCTCTTTTTATATATTCCTTGTCATATTGAAAGGCAAGATTAAGTTTATTATTGCTAATAAAAGGCTAGAATCAGGCATATTCAAGTAACAGAAATGCAGAAAAGTCATAATCATCAGATGGTGGCCCAATTACACAGTGTTGTACAAACCCAATAACATTTTCAAGCAAAGTCATCACTGAAAACGTAAATCATTTTGATCATGCAAGAGGCTCATTTGGCATGGTAGTAACCCAGTCAAATCGTGCAGAACTAGAGTGAAACAATAGCAATATTCTACAAAAATTCAGTGGTTTTTGTGGCATTCCTTGTATTGGCTAATGCAGTATAATACTTGACCAACAAACTTGGTGAATCTATTTGGGTAGTTACAGAAAGGCAAAGTCCATCCATGGTCGTTCAAGGAGGTCGACACCAACAGCAACTACTGACATGGTTGTTGGCCAGTCCCAACTAGCAGCGCCAATCAGCAAGCCATCCAACCAGCTTGTCCTCTGCCCCAGAAGCTGACCGAAACACCAGCCTCTGCCCTTAGATGGCCTGCCACCTGTCAACTCCGACAAGCCTTGCTGATCGGCGATTCCCCAAACGGCCACTACACTAGACAATGAGGAGTGGCCATGGACATGTCCGATGGTACAAAGAGGAGGGACGACCGAGCCTTGGGAAAAGCAAAAGAGGAGAAGAAGAAAAAATGGAAGAGAAGGAAGAAAAGAGAGGGCGTACCATCTTTCCTAGTCACTGGAGCCACTACCGATCTCTCCTCCAACTCTGGGAATGCATGTCACGGTCCTGCGGATCAAATGCTTCGTGCTCACACACCTCACCGTCCACCCAGCCCTAGCCACCGGTCAGTCGTAAGGGAGAGAAGAGGGAGACAAGAGGGCAATGAAGAAGGAGAATAATGAGCTGTTGGAGGGGGGTTGAGGATTAAAGTCTTAAATGAAGGAGTGCATTAATTTGTTTCATAAATCATGGAATATCAACGCCATTAAAAATTACTTTGGGAAAAATACGAAAGAGAAACCAACTGCCAAACACCTCATGACCATAGTTGTAACTTCCAGTCGTGCCTACAAATTTACGAAATTTATACAACTTGCTAAGCAACTTTTGCAACAATTTTGGACTAAAGTGCATTTTTCCCAAGAAATTTACGAAACTACCTAGAAAGTCCACAGAGCCAGATCAGTGTCCCTATAGTCTCCAGGATCCCTTGCAAAGCCCTCGCACCAAGAAACATCACCAGAATTGAACCAGAACAAGTAGCATTGCAAAGTCTTGTAGTAATTTTATGAAATTACACAAAGGTACTTAGCATTATGTGAGGGTCAGGAAAATGCCCCACACAACAGGTAGTGCTTCAAGGAACAACTCTAAAGAGCATAGATCACTCCCAAGCAGATTGCGTGAGCATAGATACCTTAGAAAGCCTATTGATGCTTTCAATGCTTGCTATGAAGGAGATGATGGTCTCTATTCAGACTCCTAGGTTGTAGATGGCACTCTTAAGTGGGTGGTGCTGGGCTCCATGCTAAACTCCCGTAATGCCTTACACCTTTTTTTTTTTTTTACTATAATCCTCTTTCTTTTACTCCCTCATAGGTTTGTAGGTTCACTCTATCTTTGTCTTTGAGGTAATAGGCACCTAGTCTAATGTTAGGGAGTTGTTGTTGCAAGAAGGGGTGGTTAAGCCCTTGGAAAATGTGGGCTTCCTAAGTTCATGCTTCGACTCCTCTCTAAGATAAGTTTTAGGGATAGGATTGCCCTGCTTACCTCTCTTTCTCTATAGCTAGCTTCTATCTATGCCTTTTGTCTTCTTAATTCTTTTGGTGCCTTTGCGTTGGTTTATCTTTTCTTTCTGCTCACACTCTTACTCTCACCTTAGCATTATTTCTC
Source organism: Posidonia australis (assembly GCA_024699735.1). NCBI lineage: Eukaryota > Viridiplantae > Streptophyta > Magnoliopsida > Alismatales > Posidoniaceae > Posidonia > Posidonia australis. The sequence goes on along the minus strand of JAMKQA010250006.1, from coordinate 2,651 downwards.
CATCAAGAGGGGCAGGATCATTGGGAGGTTTGGACACTTCGTCCAACTCTTAATGGGTGATGGCTCACTCACTCACTAGGATACCTAGATATTGTCAACTAAGGAGGTACTGACTCCTTCCTAAGTAGGCAAGCTATTCTGTCTTTCATCATCAGGCGACGAGCACGCCTATGATGAGAGTGATGCCACTTTATTCATGCTATGTATGCTTAATAGGGTAGAAAGTAGTAGAATGCATGCAACTAGTATAAGGATATCTAGATGAAGAAAAGGAATGTGAAAGCAATGCAAGATTGCAAGTGTGATGCTGATGGATGCATGTGCACAATAGAAGAGAGCTTTGCAAGGCAAGGATACAACTTCCAATCACTAATAGTACTTCTTCAGGTAGCATGTCTTGACTAGTTTAGACTACTCAATGCATTCCATGTCCTCAAGGATTGCAGTGCCTTCAGAGAAGATCTACTTGACAATGAACAAGCAGCACCAATTGGACCTGAATTAGCCACGAGCGTCGGGGAGGTGGATCGCCCGTAAAACTAAGTTGCCAGGTGTAAAGATCTATGGTCAGACTCTCTTCTGATAGGATATCACCATCCTCTTCTGGTAGCACTAGGCATAGTACATAGCTTGCAATTTGTACTTGTATCATCCTCCTTATATGCTATGAGTTTTGATAAGATTTCCTCTTGAAAGGTTGGATTGTGACACCGAAGGAGAAGATGTGCTCTGATTTATCTCTTTGATGACGCCTCATCATGGTCACACTAATTCTAGTGTCCTTGTATCTATAGTGTGCAACCTCTGCTTCTGTGTCTATAGGAGCTACTGATGGACTAGGCTGCTCCCCTTCTTCTACTGTTGTTTCTTCAATTGTATTTTTGCTTTTCTTCTAAGTTTTTTTTTATTTTTTTGGATTTTCTCTAATATTTACAAATGGTGTTGCTATCTAGCATTTGTCCTATTGTTGACTGATTGGATTACTACAGCTTGGGTTCCTTCCTGAGCCTAACTTAGGGTCTTTTTGCTTTTGTCCCTCACCTTGTTTGAGGTGAGGCTTGGGCTACACATACCACCTTGACCCGCCTCTCGGCTATTTGAGGTAAGCCTAACTTAGATGGTGTTGTTTTCTAGTGGATGCTAGTTTTGGCTCTTCTAAGACCATGATCGGTGGCTGGCGTGACCACCTTGGTTGTGTTGGCTTGAGCTCCGTGATTACTGATTTTCCTTTCCTATTTCTGAGCTCTTCTTCTACATCCTTTGCCAATGGTACCAATTGTTCTTGGAATAGAACCTCTAGATCACTAAGCTTACTATCTACCTGGGCCACTATGATGCCTCCCTCCTCCTCATCAAAGGCAAGGTCGACATAATAGGTGTTGATTACCTCTTGCATCACATGCTCAGTGATTTCTTCACCTTAGGCGATGCTTTGAGCCATTTACTGGAGTCTGTGGGACTAGGTCTAGAAAGGCTGCCAACTGAGCTAGAGGGAGCACAAATAGCTATGGCAATGACTAGGTGGCTATGTTCATTATTGTGCCTTCTGCTAACGAAGGTGGTAGACTTGCAAGCAGTACTCTAGGGAGTGATGACAAGGCTAGATTTACTAAGGTAGATGGAGGATGTGTGAGAGGAGCCACTGACACTATTGGTGATGCAGACGAAATTACGAGAATGGCTGAAAAGGCTGACTGAACTATCAGTGAAACTAACTGTAGTATTGGAACTACTAAACCTGCTAGTGGATGTATAGGTAGTGTTATTGAGACTACTAACTAAACTGATGTTATTGTTGTGACTGATAGCGATGCTAGTGGTACTATGAATGGAACTGACACTATTAAACGTACGATTGGAACTACTGTAAAAATTGTTGCAGAGTTTGTGGATGGAAATGCTAATCTTACTAACCATGACAATGCTGGGCATCTATGAACCTCTCTGCCAATCCATTTTATGTCCTTTGCCTCTAAGTGGTCCTCTTTTCAATAGTAGTCCTCTATATTGACCCACATTTCCATGTTGGATGATGCATTCTGCTGTTGCGCTGTTTCAGTTGTGAGACGGCTCTAATTGGGATCCAAAGCAGCTACACTGACAAACCTAGTCATATCTTGAGGGATAAACAACTTCTTAGACTTATGCAAGTGCTAGAATCCATCTCATTGGGGTTGCCACTCCTATCCAAGTCCTTCGAATTCTCTTCTCTCTTTTGCAGTGCTGGGTTCGGTGATTCCTTGGTCGTACCACCTGAGAGGAGTTTCTTTTTCGTACCCCCATCAATGACAAAGGTTCTCGACCATCAAGAATGGATTGTTGTGAATGGCTACATAACTAGCACATTCAAGGGCAGGAATGTAGCTAGCCAACTTGAACCAATTAACATGGTACAAAATGTCTAAGCACTACAAGAAAATCGATGTTTAGCGAGGACAATATTCCTCGCAACGTCCTCGCACAGTCCTCGCAAACTCCTTGCTAGACAGTATAACGAGGACTTTCCGAGGAATAATTGTCCTCGTAGCTACGTACATCGTTAGATCAATACTGCGAGGATTTATCCTCGCAATGTGCTCGTTTATATGGAGCGAGGACATTACGAGGTAATATGTCCTCGTAAGGTCCTCGCCTTCTCCTCGTAACGCCTC
>JAMKQA010250001.1:0-30221 GCA_024699735.1 Posidonia australis | reverse complement strand
GGTTCCTACGAATTTCTTTTATTCATTCCTTTAAAACCATATGCAATTTTCTTTGCAAAACATCCATAAAACCTCATTTTATTCATAAAATCCTTGCAAGTCACATGCATTAATCATTAAATCATTACCTGTGGTCCTTAAGCCCATACATCCTCTCATGGTCTATCATACCATGCATTAACACCCCTTACTGGGTCCACATTAATTCACATGAGCCATATTTTCTATCTTTCATAGGAAAACATCATTAAAATTAACTTAGCAACATGCATCTCATTTCATGAAATCTCCACGCATTCCATACATTTATCATGTATTTATCATGCATTTATCCATACTTAATCATCATTTATTTTGCATTAATCAATATCATTCTGGGTCCAAAAACGGCATACCGTTTTTCGTTCCGGTCGACCGAAATTCCCTGCTTCGGTCGACCGAGACAAATCGACATTCCGAAACCCTGTCAAATAAATCAGTTCCCCCTAAAAACGGTCGACCGAAATCATCCGGTCGTCCGAAATCCCCTGATTCGGTCGATCGAAACATTTCGGTCATCCGATTCAGTGATCCAGGGAACTACCTGGAAGCACTTCAGTATGCCGAAACCAATTCGGCATACCGTTTTCTGCCATTGCAGAAAACGTCCCAGGCCACCTTCCTCCCTTTCTCCCCCAAGTGGGAGTGAGGATCGGACCCCTCAAACCAACACTATAAAATTCCAATAAAACATGGGGCGTAGACCTTCAAGTCTACTTCAAAACCCCTCAAACAAAACACAAATCCACTAAGCCTGCTGTTCTAGCGAAAATCACAAAGCCTTGGAGCTCAAAATGCATCACTGTAGCATGCTTTCACAGTATCCACGAAATCCACACAAAAACCCCATAAAATAGCATGATAACATCCTAAACATGCTATTCAACTCATTCACATCATTTCCACATTTTATCATGATTTTAACAACATTTTCATGCATTAAATCCATTCTTTGCCCTAAAATGGCATATGCTGCTAACGGAAGAGAAGAGGGGATGAGGACGCGTACCTGGCTCCGGCGAGCCTCGCGTACCCTCCTCCGGTTGGTGCACGGCACCAACCCAGCCTCCCCACGCTCACACAAGCTCTCCAGACGCACGAAGCCTCCGTAGCAACCACCCCTCCTCTCGTTCCCTCTCAACACCGCTGCTTCTCCCCCGAGCCAAGCACCTCCTCTTAAAGCCCTCCTCCATGTTGCCTCCCCGGAATCCCGCCGGCACTCTCCAGCTAAGCCTAGCTCTGCGCGGAGGAGACGGATTATGCAGCCTTTCTCCCGCTAGGGCTCACGGGGTCGGGAAGAGGATGCAGGCACTCACGGCATGGAAGGAGGAAAACGGGTCAAAAGCACCGCACAACTGGCTCTTGACTGAGTCAAGGCCCAAGCCCAAAGCCCAAGTGGGTCCACCACAAGCACAGTTCTCAAGGCAGAACCGACCCACTGGCCACAGAAACACACCACAAGGAGAAACCAGAGCACAGAACACAGAGGGAACCCACAACCAACAAACACAAATTGGATTTACCATTAATAAACCATAACAAATAATTACAAGAAATCCATGGTTTATATTAAAATGTAAAAATCCAAGCACAGATGTTACAGCTTTCAAAAATCGGCTTCTTGAGGAGGATGCTGACGATATCTCGCCAGTTACCCCCAACCCCCTCTTCTTCGGCTTCTCGTCAGCGTCAGTCTGCTCCCTTCAAGGTAAAAGACTCGAAGGTATGTATTACAGTTAAAATACATTCTTTCCCCTTCCCTCTGCACACCGATATGAAGGCTTGCCCTAGGGTGAGCTCTGATCTGCATTAGGGCGGATCACCGGTGCACCCCCTTCTTTGGAGGCGACTTTTCACCCCTCTGATCTATTTTGGAAAGCTGCGATTTTTCTAGAGAGCAGAAGGACATTATTTCCTTGATCCCCTCTTGAATTTGTATGTTGATCTTTCTTCTGGATTGTATGCTTTACTTCCTTCTAGATTTGATAATCTTTTGTTATGTGTCTTGAGTTATAGTCTTTATAATGGCTATTGTTGGAATATGTTGTGTTTTACGGTGAGGCTTTACTTTGATCGACGATGTTCTAGGGTTAGGGCAAGTTGTTTGCCTGAATCTGAACATTTTTATTGTGATATAGAAGGTGGTATTAAAAGTTCTTTTGCTGGAAAATTTTCTTTGGTGTCTGATTATGATTGCGAGTCTTTGGACTGGTGTTTGTTTCCAGTAGATACTATCTTTGTTCCGATGGCTTCAACCAGGGTTGTTTCCTAGCCGATCGGGGGTCATCAGCTCATCGGAGAAGACGCACCTACTGGGAGCGCTTCTTGAGACCATAATTGTAGGACGGCGTCACTCTCTGACGCCTCGTGCTCTATGTGGAACTTCTCCACCTTCTCCCCTTCTAATTTACTCATTTATAACTCGGTTAATTACCCTGATTAGACATTAAGGGTTAAACGGCACGATAGTGGGGCTAATGGAGTCATTAATTACGGTTATGATACTTTTGCTGAGTTAACCCCTGTTTTGAACTGGGATGGTTTGCCTCCGCTTTCCCCAAATGCATTTATGCTGGGTACGACATCTGATAGAGTTTCTTCGCTTTCCCCTCGTATATCTCCCGTATCTCTGACACTGGGATTTCTTTTGGAAAGGAGTCTGGTCCTCGGTTTGTCAAAACTACTTCTCCACGTAATTTGCACTGTGGTTTTACATCTTCCACTATCACTAGCTCTCGCTTTTCTCCCCTTGCCTCTCCTATCAGAACCTCTCAGGAGCCTCTAGATACACATAGCTCCTTTGCGGAGCACTCTCCTGTGCTCTCCTCGGAGTCTTCTTTTCCCACTCTCGAGGACTCTCCGGAACTTTGGGAGGTTGTTTCCCGGCGGAGGAGCATCTTGCCCTTGGTAAGCTTTTGTAGAAAACATGGGAGGTGCTTTTCTTGTGGTCTTCATGGGCATACAAAATTTTTTTGTAGATATAATGGTGCTTGTTATAAATGTTCTTCTCCCTCACATTCGGTAGTCGTCTGTAAATTTTTTCAGGTTCCTCACCCTGCTCCTTCTCTGGTCTCGATGACTGGGTTTACACCCCACACCCCGTATACTCTCCCTTCTACTGGGGCAGTTTATGATCAAATACATACTCTATCTTGTTGTGCGATTATCACCTCACACTCCACTCATTTGACTAGGTTTGCTCTGGAAGAGCACTTGCGCACTAATTGGCCTATCTCCATTGTGGTAGAGGTTTTGGATTTCTCATCCGGAAAATTTCTAATCAAGTTTCCCTCCACCACTTCCCGTAATGAGGCTAAAAACTTATACGGTTTCACCTTACAGACGCTTTCTGCATCTTATGTTCCATGGTTGGTTAACTCCAATGCTGTTTTTACATTAAAAGAGGAAGGTATTTGGATTAGACTGGAAGGTATTCCCCATCATCTCTGGAACATAGATATTTTTTCCCATATGGTATCCGAGTTTGCTAAAATTCTAGAAGTGGACACTTTCTTAGATAGGTTAAAATCTCTGGGTTTTGCTAAAGTAAGAATCCGTCTGCATCCTGGAAAAGAAATCCCAGACACCAGATTCTATGCTTTTGGTATGTTAGTTTATCCTATTAAATTTAGGAATTATTGGGATTTATGTCCTTCTTCTTCTTCATCCTCTGCTTCTCTCCCTTCATGGTCTAAAAACACTAGCACATCTTCCCCCTCTGTTCCTAGGAGGATATTCCCTGTTCGTAGGCCTTTCAAAAACAACAAGGGTTGGAGGGGTGGAAAAAGTAGTAAGGATTCTCAGCCAGGGAAGAATGTTTGGACTAGAACTTCAAACTCTACGACACCAACACAACCCAGGGCCGCCTCCACCTCTATAGGCCTTCTCTCCACTCCATATTTCCCTTCCCCTAGGACCCTCCCTGTACCTGGTATCTCAATCACCAATAATACTCCAATTGAGGAACAGGGGTTATCGGACACAACAAGGTTTGTGGAAGAGGAAATCAGGGCCAGCAACATCTCACTGGTAAAATTTAAGAAGGTTCTGGTAGTCTTTGATTGCCTAGAACAGGATGACCTAGGTACCTGTACTGAAGAGAAGCCCTCATCTCAGCCAACTACACCCATCCATGTACCAGGTATCTCTCCTACACACTCTAAGAATTCTTATGAATTAAGTATTCCTGCTTGTCCAACTACTATATCTGCACCCCTATCTAATTGTTCAGAGGATACTTTTAGTACTGATTTGGTGAATGAGGCCTTAACTTGGGACTCATATGATTAATTTAGAGTTTTTTGCAATGATATTGGTATTAATTTGCAAAATTATAATGAAACCAAAGATTTCCTAAATTCTGTTAGAGTAGACCAAGGTTTAGCACCTGTTAACTTAGATGATTTGGCTAACATTGTAAAGAACCTCGGTTCTCTGCATTTGCCTCAATGTTCCTCATGATTATTGCTGCTTGGAATATTAGGAGACTTGGAAGTAGTGGAAAAAAAAGGACTGTCAGAAACTTTATAAGAATGAGTAAATGTGATTTAACTATCATTAGTGAAACTAAAAAAGAAAGTTATTCCCCATCCTTACTTAGGATTTTGGGAGGAGGGGAAATTTGTAACTGGACACACTTGCCTTCTCTTGGGGTGTCTGGGGGCATTTTAATTGGTTGGGATGAAAGACTTTTTTAGTATTTCCTTTACGTATTTAGCAACTTATAGCCTGTCAATAAGACTCAAGAATTGTATAGATAGGCTAGAGTGGTGGCTTTCTGGGGTTTATGGACCCCGTGAGCCCAGACTTAAACAAGACTTTCTATCTGAATTAAATAATCTGAGCAAGCTGGTTAATGACAATTGGGTGATTGGGGGGGACTTCGATATCACCAGATACTCTTTTGAACACTCAACAAACTCAGGTTTCTCCCCTGTTATGACAAAATTCAATGATTTTATAAATCAAAAGCATTTAGTTGACTTTCCCCCTAACAATTGTCAATATACTTGGTCAAACTTTCAATTAAAACCAACTATGGTCAAATTGGACAGATTTCTGGTCTTCCCAAGTTGGTCAAACTTTTACTATGACTCTTTGTGTGTTGGCAAGGCCAGGTTGTTTTAGACCACATTCCTATTGTGCTTAACACTAAACCTAGGGACTGGGGGCCTACCCCTTTCAAATTTTACAAGTCCTGGTTATATATAGAGGGGTTTCATAACTTCATTGTTAACTGTTGGGCAAACTTAGATATTAACCTTATCTCAGACTCTCCCATAGCAAATTTTGCTTTTAAACTTAAAAGCCTGAAGAGTCAAATCAGGACTTGGGTTACTCCCATTAGGGAAGAGAGAAGAAAGAGATTAGCAACCATTGAATCACACATCATGATGATAGACCATGTGGTTGAATCTCAAGCATTAGACAATGCCACTTTAGAACTTAAGAAAAATCTTAGAATTGAACATCATAATCTTCTTTTAGAGCAAGAAGCCTACTGGAAACAAAAATCTAGAGTTTAATGGCTCAAGGAGGGAGATCTGAATATGAGTTTTTTTCATAACATATTTAAGAGTCGTAGAAGACTCAATTCTATATCCTCTCTCAAGGTGAATGATATTTCCCTGACTTCTATATCTACATCATCTCACATACTATCTGTGCCATGGACCTATACTCTGCCTCTGCACTAGATCATGACACCACATTCTACCTTTTGTTGCGCTATGTAACAAGATTCCCTCCTATATAGGTGCAGAAGCCAGATGTGGACTTCCTATCCTCTCAATCTCTAGCATATCCTGAATATGAATATGTTATAATATTCACATGACCATTTTTTCGATAAATTAGACCTTTGCCTAGAGCATTTTTGACATAGGAAAGAATCCTTAGAGGTCCGCTTTAGTGTACTATCTTAGGCTCATGCATAAACTGACTCAATAAGTTGACTGCATAGGAAATATCTAGTCAAGTTACTATGAGATAGATGAGCTTACCAATCAACCTCCTGTACTGTCTTAGGTCCTCTAATAGATCTGAATTGGTATTCCAGAATGGTGGAGACTGCTTAATAGGAGTACTCTCTGATTTGCATCCCAAGAGGTTTGTCTCCTGAAGAAGATGAAGTGCATACTTCCTCTGAGATAACATCATTCTCTCATTTGCATAAGCAAATTCTATGCCAAGAAAATACCTTAACCTTTCCATGTCCTTGGTGATAAAATGTGTCCTAAGGTGTTCTTTGACTACCTTTATACCCTCTTTGTTATCACCAGCTACTAGAATATTGTCAACATAGACCACAAGTAATACACATCCATAATCAGTTTTCCTATAGACAACAGGGTAATCAACAACACATTTCTAGAAGCCCCCATTTATCACCACTATGCTGAATTTTTCAAATCATGCTCTGAGACTTTGTTTTAGGCCATAAATCGCTTTTTTTAGCTTACATACTCTGTTCTTCCCCCGAGAAATATATCCTAGAAGTTGCTCTATAAGCATAGACTCTTTGAGATTGTCATACAGGAATGCATTCTTGACATTTAACCGACACAATTCCCAAGAGTTGTTGATGACAATGGATAGAACCACCATGATAGAGTTGAGACATGCAACCGGAGAGAATGTTTGATCATAATCAATCCCGTGTGTCTGAGTGAATCCTTGAGCTACCAATTTGGCTCTTGTAGCGGTCAATGGTGTCGTCCGCTCTGTACTTGATAGTGTAAATCCAACGATAGGTGACTACATTAGCTCCTTAGGACGTGTCACCAATTCTCAAGTGCCACAGGTTGCTAATGCAACTACCTCCTCATCCAATGTTGCTTTCTATTATGGAAGTAGGAGTGTTTCCTGATGATTCTTGGGAATAGATTCAGAAGAAAGAGATAAAGCAAAGGCACAGAAACGAGGATGAAGAGAGTCATAGGCAATAAAATTGGAAATGGGATGGACAGTAGAAGAACGACTACCTTTCCATAGAGCAATAGGAAGATCTAAGTCACTTGGAAGTGAATTTGCATTCGTAGAGGAGGTCGGTTTTGCTAAAGGAGGTACTGGTGGTTCCTGATGGCATCGATATACCTGTAAGGGATGAGGGAGGTCTGCTGGACCAACATTGGTATTCCAGGAATCTCCAATCGGGGACTCAACAAGAGACGGAAGAGGAATAGACTCACCCACAGCCACAGAATCCTGAGAATAACTCATGGACTCAAAAAAAGTAACATCAGCAGACACATAATACTGGCCAGAAGGAGGATGAAAACACTAATACCCACGCTGAGTCTTGAAGTATCCCACAAAAATACACTTTATGGCTCTGGGAGACAACTTATCAAGTCCAGGGGAGAGATCTTGGACAAAAGTAACACACCCAAAGACCCTAGGGGTCAAGGAAAACAACGTGACATCCTTTTGAAAATGTCGAAGGAGAATTTGACCCCCTCAAGGGTGAAGGGCATCCTATTAATGAGATATGTGGTTGTAAGACCAAAGGAGTTTTGGGACTTTCATATGGAGCATGATAGTATGGGTAACATCTAGTAGATGCGTGTGTTTGCATTCTGCTACCCTATTTTATTGAGAGGTGTAAGGGCAAGTGGTCTGATGTATAATGCCTAAGGATGCACAATAAGACTCGATTGTGTGTTGAACAAATTCTAATGCATTATTAGTACGCAAACACTTGGGAGTAACAAAGGTTTTGAGTACATCGTAAATGTGATAACGATCTTTAAGCAAATATACCCAAGAAACTCTGAAAAAATAATCAATAAACACAATGTAATAATGATGACCAGACACAGACAGGATTCTGGTGGGACCTTAGATGTCACAATGCACTAAATCAAATAGCCTAAAGACTAGACACAAGATGTAACTGCTTATAGGAAGCACGATGGTGCTTTCCCAACTGACACGATTCACACTCAAAAAAAGAAATGGAAACCTAGGGTAATGCTTGTTACAGCTTTCGGTGGGATGGATGACTTAATCGGTAGTGCCATAGTGAAGATGGCTCAGAGGTGAACGCAATAGATGCTAATCCCTGTGGTATACCGTCATTGATTAGCAGGTACAGGTACACACCATTTCCTAACTCACGGTCCAAACCAATTCTCCTCTCCATCCGTAAATCCTGAAATGTACAGTGAAAAGGAAAAAAAGTCACATAACAAAGTAGTTGTTTAGTAATGATGCTAATGGAAAGAAGATTTATAGGAAAATAAGGTACAAAATGGACTTTATCAAGTGAAAGCTGGGAAAAGGCCTACACAATCCCTTATCTAGAAACAGGGTAAGACCGATCACCAGCGATAGCCACAGACCTAACATCAGACAACTTAGACAGACGAGTAAACAAGGTTTTTGCACCTGACATGTGGGAGGAGGCATCAGAATCAATTATCTAGGAAGAGTCCTTGGATGCCAGAAGAGCACTTATACCTATGGACGTGAAGTGAGAGGTAGTAGCGGCAAAATCAGTGACCTTTAGCTGTAGGAGCCTATCATAATCAGCCTACAAGATAGTAACTATCTATTCATTACTAGTGGACGTGGCTGGTGTAGTCTCAGTAGTAACATGTGCAATGGAAGGGCGGTCATGCAAGTCTCAGAATCTATCAATTTGATGACCCGTCCTGCCACAGTGAGTGTATCGAAGACGTCCTCTAGTATCAGTACGACCATGACCACCTCCACGAGAGCCACCATGCCCTCTACCACGTGTGGCTGCCATAGCGAACTGATCAGAGATTGGAGATGGAGTGGTTGTGGATATACGTAGAACACGAGCAAAGGTTGTCTGTAGATCTGGAACACTATCAACTCCTAGTATCTGTCCCCTGATCTAAGAATTGAGCTCCAAAGACAGACTGAAAAGGTAGATCGCTACAGCAAGCTCTTCTCGATACTGTCTCATCTAAGTGATGTCAACAGTCAGGGACTGGTATACCTCAAGCTCATCTAGTAAGACTTTCAGCAATGTAAAATGCTTTGGGATAGACCTTTCTCCCTGACGGAACAATTGTTCGTACATTTCAAAAACTCAGGAGATATTCTTTTCATGACTATAGGTAAGTCGCAGAGTATCCCATATCTTTTTGACAGGCCTCAGCATTATAACACCGCTGACCATAGTAGGCTTCATATTATTTACCATCCAGGAGATGATGGCTGCATCATCCGCGAACCAGTCATTATATATGACGTCTTTACTATCTAGAGGAGGTTTGGTAAGATGACTGATTTTGCGATGTACGATGATAAAAGTCTCAAAACTTCATGCCAAAAGTAGATAATTTTTTGCATTTAATTTTTCAAAAGTTCCACTGAGGTGTTTTACTAGAGATTCACGTGTAGCCATGATTAATTGGAAAATATACGGTTTGATTTTGCAAGATGGGAAAGGAAAACACCTGATTTGATGAATGTACGGCCAAAAAAACCCATAAACGCCTATTGGAGACACCACGATGCAGTTCAGAGGCACAAACACGGGTGGATATTACTTATCCACACCCATACGAAGAGGAGAAGAGACGAAGAGGCCTACACCATGGCCAAGACGTCGAACGGAGGCAACAAGGGGTTGACCAACCCCTTTGGCGAGATCTGGGGCTGCCGACGCCCCCTTCGGCTACTATAGGAGCAGTTAGCGACAACAAGGGAGGGTTGAGCCGACGGTGGAAGGACTGGAGGAGGGCTACGCCAGCGGAAGAGAGGCCTACAGTGGCTAGCGGCAACACACGGCTAGGGTATTGGCATCGAATGATTGTTGAGGCGGCGACGATGGCTAAGGTTCTGGCAGGTGGTGGTGGTAGAGGGGAAAGTTAGGGTTAAAACACAAACTCTGGTACTATGTTGTGTTTAAAGAGGAAAACAATGTGTTATTTCATTCAATAGAGAGGAGTTACGTATACATATATATATGATTTATTGGATAAATAGATATCCAATAATCCAATAACCCAACACAATATATATGATAACTCTAACACAACTTTAACACTTTTAGATTACCACAAATAAGGCACCATCAGTACGAGTGTAAACCGTGAAGTGATCACCGGTGTTGAACGTGGCAGTCTCGCTGGTATTCTTGGTGTATCATGGAGGGCAAATAAAGCAACCTCTCATTCTTTTTAATTGCATCATATCTGCAGGCTTGTCCACTGTTCAAAGATCGAAGGAAATTTTCAAAAATGGTGGAACCGTTGCTACAGGGACATTATCCAATGCGAGGTCTGTTTCAAGCACTGGCTGTTGCTGCAATGTGTTTACACGAGCAAGCTGCTACACGACCTCTAACAGTGGATGTTGCAACTGCACTTTCATATTTAGCATCACAAACTTATGACCCAAATGCAACTTCGAGGACTAGTTCCTCTACACCCTGGGCCAGGGTAAACCGAAGTAGCCTAGGTCATGGGATTGATAATCTTGTGGAATCACCTAATCAAAATTCACCCTGCTTCAGGCGGAGAGAACCTGTACAGCGGGTGAGCTTGGAAACAGAAAGCACAGTTGACATGGGTACTGATTCTGGAAGATAACTCGGGTTGGATTAGTCAGAGGGACGATTCACAGAGAGACGATTGTTGACATTCTGAGACTATCAGAGATACTTCAAAATTGTTAACAAAGATATGTAGACAGACACCATGCAGTCGTATAGGGCTGTTACGATGATGGTTTTCGGGCAGTAGTCATTTTGTTCATGTGGCATAGGACTTGAGCGGGAAAGGATGGGTAGTTCATTTGGCTTATAGGATCTGTGTTCCTTCGGACTTGTCATTGTAAATGATTGTTTATAGATACACTTGAAGCTGTTACATATACGAGGATGTATCTGCCCGTTGCTCCACAATGACAAACAACATTTTAGGCTTGAAGCTACTTAGATTCATGACGTACTTTTTCTGTAATTGTTAATCAGAAGCAGCATAGTGTTGTACTATTTCAGTTTTATTTGTTAAGTAAATCATGTAGTCTTGTTTGTAATTGGTTTGTACATCTGCAGTGTGCACCTTTTATTTTATCACATGTTTTCATCTACTCTTACCATTGTGGGAACTCTACTCTCTATTTCTGCTAGCTTTGGTATTCGTTTGCAGATCTAAGATGTGGATGATTTGCTTAGATACTTACTTTTTCTATTACGTGTTACATGGTATTAAAGGATAAACCTTGGCGCATTAGTAAGGTTTATTGTAACCTAGAGGCCATCAGGAAACAAACTCTCTAATTCAAATTGAGTTTTTACATGGTATCTTATGCCAATTTGAATAGGACTATGTAAATTTAGGTGGGATTAACTCTTTACTTCTTGTCGAACAAATATATTAGTAGTAGTCTACCCATTTAACGACATGCTTAGCCTAGAACTAAGTTGATTGATAAATTCAAGAGTAATTAGGTTGAATTGAGATTTTGACTGCTTCTTGCTTTTATCATCTTCTTCCTCCTTCTCTTCTACCTATGTACCACACTGTATCTTCTGGTTCTGTAGACTCCGACTTGGATGAGTTGGGAGGGATGCGATTCTCATGGGGACAACCCAGTACATGCTCAAAATTTAAGACATACCTCATCAATAATAAGTAACAGAATGATGGCAAATGAGAACAAGATTTAGCAACAAGCCAACAAAAACTTTGGTTAACGTTGTAGAATATTTGAATAGTAATAAACTCAAGCAGTTGAGTTGACTAACGGTTATGGGTTTCACAACTCTCACCTAGATTGAAAACCGAATGGAGTCAAGTTGAACTACTCTCAACTATAAATTTTCCTCGTGTCGGAAAAGAAAAGAAGAGAATGAATAGTACCTTTAGCTTATAGATCTGTGTGGAAATTTAGTACTAAAATGGTTGTTTGCAAAGAACTACGAGTTTCAGAGATAATTTAAGCTGTCAGTGAATTCTACAAAGGTGTGAATGGCCGCTGCATTGCGCCGTAATAATATCCTATATTGAAGCTACTGGAGTTTTTAAATAGCTGTACAGATTCATGATATAATTTTTCTGCAATCACTAATCGGAAGCCAAAGATTATAGTGTATTTGACTATTTTTAAGACAAACTATGATCTCGTTTGTAATTGCGAAATCTATTCGGCTCCCTTGTTTAACTATTAGTACAGGCAGAAGCAATATTAAGAAATCTACTCGGCTCCCTTGTTTAACTATCAGTGGCTTGCCTTTCGCCCCCTGGAATAGCTTCCTTAAATGGTAGACAATGATCTAAACATGCATAAATTAACTAAGGAAGTAGTCATGAAAAAAAAGTAAACGAAGATAATGGATTCACCCCATATACTAATATTAAATTATTAAGACGTGATTGTTGTAGATATACAGAGAATACGCAATTTGAGAGAATCGCATCACTTGCCCAAATATTTACTAGTAACTTACTAGTCGCACATTTCCAAGTCCTCAGCTTGACAGGATATCCAACCCAAGAATCCAACATGTGTTCGTACAGCGAAAGGCTGGCAGATATCCTAGTCATTTTCTGAACCTTATCTTTTCAATGTCCGTGCAAATGACCTTTGTAAACGAATTGGAGATATACAATTGGGTGCTTCATGAACTGCTCGGACAGGAGGTCAACAGAGAGTTGCAGATAGAAAATATTTCTCATGTAGAAAGTTGGAGAGAAAATTAAAATGACTTGTATTTTCTAATACAGTGTCTAAATTTTAACTATCCTAAAATGAAATAATGTTAAAAACAGATCAATACTTTATAAAGGATATAAAGGTAATGTAAAATTATTCACTTTTTATCTCTCTAAATCTATACTATGATTCCCAACAAGGTGAAATAACATAACTTTCCCTCTAAATCTTTTCTCTACAACTGTCAAGTGATTTATATCAAAACAGTTAAACAAACCATTAAGGCAGTAGAACTTTGATGTGTCATTGAAATATAGTTATTGGTTTAATTTAATTTCTGAAGGGAAACAACAAATGTGATTTGAGCATGAGCAACAAATTCTAATGTCACTATTAGCAGTTATGAAGAGGGAGACCTCATATTTTGGAACTAGTAGAAACAATCAAACCATAAACATATGCACCCAACACTTTCTTGAATTTGAATATTGCCCTTTCTTTACAATAATTACATCACCGGGCAGTTCTTTAGTATAATTACAGCACATGCCCTGTGCATCTTTTGTTGCACAGGAACTACAGTCGTTGTCTGAGAAGAATTAAGAACGTTTCAAACAGGCGATCCCAAGACAAGGTGTATAATTTCAGGTTTGTTTAGAGTAGTTTCAGGCAACTTTACAAGGACGATATATGTACAACACTTCCTTTTAGACTGCTAAAAGGAAGAAATTTATATTAAGAATAGCCTCTATCTGCATTAGAAGATTCTGTTCTAAATCTTAGAACAGATGACTTCAAGGGATCCTTTGACAGGACGAAGTTACCATGAAGGTCAGTCTGGATATTGCTTCCAAGCTTATCAGCCCAAAATATGCATGATCCTGGTGCATCAGCACGCAACTCAACACCAAAATACTTCAGATGGTCTGAGATACTGTTCCCCGTCACAGACCTTGAACCAAAGCCACAGAAAGCAGAAAATAAGGGGGGCTGAGGTAGGATGAGCTCAAAGTTGACAGTAGGGCAGATAATGTATACCTGCTGCAAGCCAGGTCTTCACCAGAACCATCACAAATATTCTCCACTGGGCATACTAAACTTCCAAATCCAATAGTATGAAGCCATACCTGTAATAATTTGGAAAAACATTTCATCAAGTGGATGAAGGCAAAGCAGAAGAAAGAATTCTTATATTATATGTGAACAGATGAATTTATAAGTAAAATAACAAGAGGAGGGAAACAAGTGAATGGTCCTGTGAAATGGTCATAAACAGAGTATAATACATGAGTGCTCATTCCATGCTGTTAGTAAGTCAACATGCTATCCCACAGCTAACTGCAGGAGGAAAGTCTGGACTCAGGCAAAATGTTCTATTGCTCTCTTTGATGGTCTAGTATATACTGTATATGACCTCAAGTGCTACCACAAATTTTCAAATTCCAAACAAAGATCAAAACGTCCTGGTTTAAGTAATTGATGATTTTATACAGGTTTATGTTTTAAAGGGTTTGGTTCATTTAATTTGGTCAAAAGAATGCAAACTGCAAATTTGACATTTATAGAACTGTAATTCTAACTGAAATAACAGCTTCACCTACTGGCTGTCAGAAGCTTATACAATGGGGCAGGAAAAGTAAACAAAGTAAAATTTTCAACTCCACTAATTGTGAATTTGCAAGATTAAATTTCTCTTAACAGAATTTGGTTTGAAACACAGAAATCCTAAGAGACAAACAAGCATGAGATGTGATTTTAAACTCAGAAAGAGAAATTTGCAAACAATGCAGTAACCAGATTGTTAGATGATGAAAAGGAATTAGATTAATGTCAAAAGAGAATTTACAAGTCTATACATAAGAGACCACAATAACTAATCGTAAATGAATATCTATTTACCCATATATCTTTAATAGCCTAAATAACCCTCTAATACTTCCTCTCACGTTCGAGCATATATTTCAGACAAATCTAACTTATTACAAAAAGACCTGAAAACACTTGTTATAAGATACTTTGTGAAGAAGTCAACTAGTTGATCAAATGATAGTATATAGGGAGTAGAAATTATTCCTTTCATTACTAGATCTCAAATATAGTGGCAGTTAACTTTAATATACTTAGTTCTTTCATGAAATATATAATTATTGACAATAAATATTGCAGCTTGATTGTCACAATGCATTGACATAGGTGACTTGACTGTGAACCCAAGTTCAATCAACAATGAACTGAGTTAGACCATTTCATAAGTAATTTGGACTATAATCTCTACTCTACCTCTATGTTAGACTTGGAAACCACGTTTTGCTTTTTACTTCTCCAAATGACTACGTTTCTCCTCACATAGGTATAGTAGTTAGACGTAGATTTCCTATCTCTTCTGTTACCTGTATAACTAACGTCTGAATAAACTTCAACCTATAAATGCCCATGTTTCTCTTTCCTTGTGCTCCTTTGATGTAAGCCAATACACGAAGAGTACCTTTTCAATGAACCATTCGAGATACATGCATGACTAAGTAATCCTACAACATATAATATGTCAGGACGCGTAACTGTAAAATAGATCAACTTTCCAACCCATCTTTTGTATTGTCTAACATCATCAAACAACTTTAAGGAGTTATCCCAAAACTCCTAAGTCTAATCAACAGGATTTGACTCTAACTTGCATCCCAACAATTCAATTTTCCTAAAGCAAGTCAAGAATATATTTCTTCAATGACAACACTATGTTGCTTTTACCGTAAATGAACTCTATCCCAAGGAAATACTTGAGACATCTTATATCCTTTGTAACAAATGACTTCTCAAATACTTCTTGGTCTCTGTAATTCCAGTTGTGTCTCTCCCAATCAAGAAAATATCATCAACATTTATAGTTAGAATAAGATTACCGTTAGCACATGTCCCGATGATAATAGAATGGTCGACAACATACCTCTTGAATCCTATTTTTATAACTATATAGCTGAATTTTTCAAACCATGCTCGTAAATTCTGTTTGAGACTATAAATAGCCTTTTAAAGATAATAGACCAGATTCTCTCCTTGAACTAGATACCTTGGAGGTTGTTCTATATGAACTATTTCATGTAGATCACCATAAAAAAAGACATTTATGAAGATCCCATGATTGATTTATGGTAATGGATAATAAAATACGAATAGAATTCAATCTAGCAACAAGAGAAAAAATCTCAGCATAGTCCATACCAAAGATTTGAGTAAACCCTTGAGCAACCAAACATACTTTGTATTTGCCTACAGAGCCATTTGATTTATATTTAATGGTATAAATCCATCTACTCCCAACAACAAAACTATCAACAGGTCAAAGAACAAAAGTCCATATACCATTGGATATAAGTGTCTGTATTTCTTCATCTATGGCAGTTTTTTACTGTAGATGAAGAATAACCTACTTATAGTTTCTGAGAACAGAAACAAAAGAATTGGCAACGACAAACTGATGAAAAGAAGAATTAAACCAATCATAGGAAACAAGATTGGAAATAGAATATGTAGTACAACAATATTTACCACGACGAAGGGCAATAGGCAGTTCTAGGTTAATGGGGAGAGGACCTTCTAGTATAGATGAGGAAGGTGTAGGCAAAACTGTTGATCTAGCCACTTTGGGCGACGAGCGTAAACCTACAAGGAACGGACAACAGTAACAATACTATCAAGAGTAGAGATAACACCATTAGTCCTAACATCAACTATTGGTGAGAAAAGAGGAACAGTGACCAGTGGATCTGTAGAAAATCAATAAGAAGAAAATGATGTAGATTTAGAAAAGGTAACATCAACTGACATAAGATATCATCAAGTCGTAGGATTGTAATAGCGATATCCTTTTTGAGTCCTCGAATATCCCACAAACACACATTTAATGGAGCAAGAAGATAATTTGTCAAGTCCAAGTAAGAGATCTTGGACATAACAAACACAACCAAAGACACGATGAGGAAGGTGGACTAAGGTATCCTCAGGACATAACCGATAAAATGGAATATAGATAGGATACAGTAATAACATCCGACCAAAGGTATTTTAGAATAGACATCATAGGCATAATAGTACAAGTAACATCAAGACTATGACAATGTTTTCTTTCTATCACATCATTTTGCTGAAATGTATGAGAACATGTTATTTGGTGAAAAATCCCCAATGAAGAACAAAATTCAACTATTTCACTTTAAACAAATTCAAAAGCATTATTAGTAAGAAAAATTTTGAAGAAGCTTAAAACTGAGTCTTTATTTTATTGAAATTTTTTTTTATTACTTCAAGAACATGGATCCTATCTTTCAACAAATACACCCAAGAAACACAAGAGTAATCATCCATAAACACTATGTAATACCTAAAATTTGATAGAGATAGAACACAAATTAGACCCCAAATCAACTAAAAAGAACACTCACTGACAAAACCAAACGGATGACAATAGATAGCACAATAATGCTTACCTAATTGACATGATTTACACTCAAAAGACTCGATTGACAATTACGGTAGTGTTTGTTGAAGCTTTCGAAGAGATAGATGATCCAACCGATAATGCCATAAAAAAGAGGACTCCTGCAAAGAGATTGAAGACATAAACTCCCTTGGAATCTCATCATACACCAGGATGTAACAGCTATGACTACACTGATGGTCCAAACCAATCCTCTTCTCCGTTTTAAAGTACAATAATACAGGAAAAAGGTTGCATAGTAGAATAAGACTTTTGTAATGGTACTAATAGAAAGTAAATTTACAGAAAAATATGGAACAAAAAGGATTGTCAAGTAGAAGGTTAGAAGAGACATGAACAACCCCTTCACTAGTAACTTAACATGACTTACCATCAACAATAAACATAGAAGAAATATTTGACAATTATTTGAGGAAAGTGAAAAGGTCACGGGTACTTGACATGTGAGTAGACGCTCTGGAGTCTAAAATCCAAGAACAATCTTTAGAAGCTAAGTACCAATACCTGATGTGGCAACATGTGTAGTAGTAGCAGTAGACTGGGTAGTCTAGTACTAGAGGAACTTCGTAGAGTCAACTTGTTGGATTGAAACAGTAGCAGAATCTGACTCACCTACTGTAATATTTGTAGTCACATTCTAAGTCCACTTTGGTCGACCAAATTATCCCAACATCGATCAGACATGTAGTTGGTGTGATCGCAATGATCGCACTTCTAAGTACCACATCCTCTCCCCCGACCAAGACCATCACCACGAGCAGATGTCACTATAGCAGATTGATCCAAGAGAGCAGACAAAATACCAATGGATATACATGAAGCCTGACCAAATGTAGACGACGAGGAAGGAAAAATATTTACACTAAAAACATGACCATGAATCTGAGCTGTGACATCGAGACATAGTCTAGAAAGGAATTTGGCTATCGCCAAGCCATCTTGCTACTCTTTGAGGGTCTTTAAATCAGCAACAACAGGTTGATCGATGTCCAACTCATCCATAAGAACATAGAGAAGTGTAGTATTCTTGAATAGTCTGATCTAACTACTGCAATGATAAGAACATCTCACATATCTCAAAAACCTTAGAAATGTTCTTCTCATAACCATATGTTTCCTTTAGAGTGTCCTAGATCTTTTTGGTAGGAGTTAAAAACATCACATCAGAAGCAATACATGGCTCTATACTGCTTACCAACCAAAATGTAACCCCATAGTCCATAGTAAAGTAGAGTCCTTTGGAGAAGGGTGGTCCTCGGTAATGTGTTTTACGTTGCAATGGACTCCTAAAAATACTATAAATACCTTTGCCCATAAGAGATAGTTTGATTCATCTAGCTTTATTTTGTGCCACTAAGATTATGAAGCCACATATCACCAAAGGAGGAAGAGAAGGCCATTTGTTCACTCTAACAATGTCTGGGAACACGAACAAAGGTAGGAACAGACACAAACACACACAAATCAACATAGAATCAGACCAAACAAGGTCTGAACAGGCACATTAAGGGCACACAATAGCCGCACAGCAACATGTAGCAGCCTAGCACATCTCCCCAATCAGCAACAAGGCTGCAATTGCCACCTGAAGGGGCTGAAAATGCCGGAGGAAAGCCTGGAGGCTTGATCTGCAGCCGCCGACTGTAAGAGGAGGGGAAGAAAGGGCCAGCAGATGGCCTGGAAACCTGCACAGCAGCTACTGGATGGCCTGGAGGCTGGAGTCGATGTCCCAGTGGTGGAAGGTGGTGGCAGAAGATGGTGGGAGGGGTTGGTGGTAGAGAAAAAATTAGGGTTAAACTCTTGATACCATGTTAAATGGTGAAAATGAATTAGATTAATGTCAAAAGAGAGTTTACAAGTCTATATATAAGAGACCACAATAACTAATAATAAATGGACATATCTATTTACTCATATAACCTAAATAACTTTCTAATATAGATGATTGCACTTTAATATTTGTTGAAATAGTCTTACATTGAAAAAGTAAAAATTGAGACTTATGATTATATATAGATGGACTCCTTCATTTATTACCAATTGATTTTGAGTTGGATGTCTAACTAATAACATCGGAGCCAAAAGAGACTCAAATGAGCTAAAGTCTACATACATCTACCTATGTTTAAGAGAGACACTTATTAGACATAAAATAAGCCACAAGTGAGGAGGAGTGTTGAAATAATCCTACATTAAAAAATTGAGGATTGGAACTTGTGATTATATATAGATGGATCTTTCTACTCATTGTCAATTGATTTTAAGTTGGATGTCCATATTTCAACTATATTGATCTGTTCAACATAAAGAAAATTGAAAATGATCCTTGAAGTAAACAAAATAATTAAAAAGTAAATGACTAAAAACATGATATTGGTTAAACTAGATTAAAAATGATTGACATGCACAGATAATTCTTAGTGTCAAGTTACCTCTCTAGGGAAGTGATGGTATGTTTTCTGTGGAAAGTAACTATAGTATGGAGGTAAATGTGGGACTACGTCATGCCCATTAGTCACCCGCACTGTACGTGGCACATGCTTGCTGAAGTACGAAGCAAAAGCTGCATTTCCAACTCGAGGCTGTCCAAATGTCATAACTTGAACATTATTGTCCCCATGATTAACCTGAAACAAAATGCCCAAGTTTTTACTAAAATTAAAAGTAAATCATCATTAGGAAACAATATGATGACAGACATTTGAAATAAATAAGAAAACATGCAGAAACACAATACAAATAAAAACTGTTTGAACTAAAATTCCAAGTAAATCATCATCAAGAGACAATATGATGATGAACATTTGAAATAAAAAAGACGACATGCACATATGCAATACAAATAAAATTATTATACTACATCATGATGAAGATAGTTTTAGACAAAAGCACCATAGAAGTAGTAGGGAAAATAATCTAATGTAAAGCAGTTAGTATGAATACAGTAATACCTTCAATTTTTATAATAATGATGGAATAGCTCTTAACATAAATATCAAATTTTATACATAACATGACAGGGCCTATCAAACAGTGATCCCTCGGTAGATAGGGCATTCTTTTACTTGGTTTAGCTTTATTATGTGTTCTTCTCTTTTTCATTTTGAGGATGATCTCTTGCTATTGACACTTCTGTTTATCAGCTATTGCTTATACAAGTTGGTTATTGCTGATAAGGAATGCAGATCATGAAACTCTTTTTATTACAGAAATAAACATGAATGACTAGAACCTAATGGACTCCAAACAAAAGTAGGTATTGAAATTTACTGTAAGATCTAGTGCACAAAAGGAAGCCATAGCTGCTCCCATTGAATGCCCTGTGACTATTATGCCAATTTCTCCATAGAACTTCTTTGCTCGTTTAACTGCTTTCAGAATTCCAGGACGTATAGTTGTATTATGGTAAGCAGAGTAAAATCCATGATGCACCTGAGACGACAGGAAGTTGATATAATTATAAACAGGTCGTGTGCCCTTGATATTTTCCAATCAATTAAGAAAAGAATATTATCAGTATACCATTGCATCTGGCATCCCTGGGTAATTCAGGTCCAGCTGCTTCCAAAATAAGTCTTCAATCCAGTTCTGTATGCTGCAAGGATAGACAAGAGAGCTCAGAATATTACTACAATCTATACTTTCGTTTTCATTGATTTACCAACTCATCAAGCTTCCAAGATACCATGTATGTGAACATGGTTCTAGGAACTTCATAAAATATATGGTTTCTTCAATGCCTACAATAACTTCAAATTCATCAAGTTCTATTCTAAAAACCTACAAGCATTTAAGGAGAAGCATTCAATTAGAAATTCCAGAACCAGAAAATACAGGAATAACAATATGGTTTTTGCTGACTTTTATAATTTTTATCGGCCAATTCTTTGTTTTCTCTTTAAATATTTTGATGAATTGGACAACCAGCATGAACCTGTTGCATAGGGTCTGGCATTTAAAAAGTATGGTATTAAACATTTAAATGTAATAACAATATGTGGCACAAAAATTAAGGCATTTAAAGGTATGGTATTAAACATTGACTTGATATTACAAGAAGTAGCCCAAAGAATCAGCATGACCTAGAATAGGGAACTAATAAACCCAGCCAATCCAAGAGTGCTTGCAAATGTGTCATTGTAATCAGAAGGATCTTGATTTAAACATTTAAAATTTCAACTCATGCAGCATTTGTCTAAATCACTCAAGTTATCATGTGTATATATCCCTATTTACAGGGATCATCATCATATCTACCTGTGTTCTTGAGTGCCCCTAAATGAAATTACAATTGAATTGAGATCCTCAGCATATCCAATAAATGCCTGCATGAAAAGTTCATAAAGTTTTTTAAGATATATGCAAACTTGTAAATCACTTGAGTCACAGTTCCTATTTAAGAGCAAAGGGAACAAGTAGCTAGAATTCTCACAGACCTGCAAGCAGTTCTGTACATCGACAATCAACTCTATGATATCAAACTCCTGTATCAATATTTAGATTAAAAAGGATTAACTACTCAACTGACAACCAGTCAGCTTTCCGAGACAAAAAATTCAAGATCTTAAGAAGCTCCGGTATAGAAGACAAACCAAGAAGTGAAATCAGAAGTTAAAGTTACCTCAATTTTATCATTGCATCTTGTACAAGTCCAAGTAAATAGTTCGGTGAGATCAGACATGTATACCTACAAAATGAGGAAGCATGTGACAGCAGGCAGACAAGAAAAGGTTACATTTCCAAATTGCTCAAGAAAATTAGCACAGAGATAGTTAATTGAAGCATAAATTAGGGGAGAAAACAGGCCTATAATGGTTTAATTTAGATAAATAGCTTAGGAATATGTTCTCTTACTAAAATATAAAATCTCAATGATAATATGAACAAGTAAAAGTTTGTGTGTTGCCAATAAGGAAACTTACGGCAGAGGCATACTCTACAAGAATTGTAGCAAGAGTATGATTATAGACTTGACTATGATCCATGTTTTTCAGCTTCAATCCTAATATTACAAAAGGCAACAGTCAATGAAAATCATGATAAAGATTTTAGAAAAAGCTCAGAACAGAATAGACTGCCTATGCTTTTCTTTATGTATACTAACAAATATAAGTAAAACAATTAGGTATTACAAAGAGGGAAACGGTCCCTGCAAAAATATGTGAGAGAAAGAACGATTATAGACCAAAATCTTTGTGGGAAGCTACAAAAGAAAAAGAAAATACGATATTTAAAATCTGTGGCTCAGGCTAGGCATTCTAACCAATCCTGCTTATCTAATACTAGATGAAATCGGTAAACTTCTCAAACTAGGACTCTAAGAATCTTTACATGATTAATAGTATGCATGCGTTAAATCATCATCGTCTACCATAGAAAGAATTCCTTAATCTCTCCTTAAACCTATTCAACCATAGTTTCTATTAGAGATTAGAGAGAATAATAATGTATATTTTATCCTTAGGAGATGGACTACATATATATAGGTATGACTAGATGGTATCCCAATACATGAATATCTAATAACCCATATAACACTCATATAACATAAGACATATCCAATAATATCTTTAACACACTTCCTTAAACTACAGCATATATATTAGTTATACCCAACTTGTTACAAAAAGACTCAAACACCCCAAACACCAAATCCTTGTGTGAAGATTTTTGCAAACTGTTCAGAAGACGGTGTGTAGAGAGTGACAATGATTCCTCTCATCACAATATCACATACGTAGTGGCAATCAACCTCAATGTGTTTTGTCTGTTTATGAAAGGTTGGATTATTAACAATAAAAATTATTGTTTGGTTATTACAATACATAGGAATAGGAGTTTTCGCAGCAAAATCAAGCTCCATTAATAAAGACTTAAGCCACGTCAACTCGGAAGTTGTTTGCACCATCGAGCGGTACTCTACCTCTACACTAGATCTACAGACAACATTTTGCTTTTTATTTTGTCAAGTAAGTAGATTGCCTCCTATATATATACAGTATCCTCTGCCTCCTTTGTCACCTACATATTCTGAATCTGAATAAGGTTCTACTTTCAAATGTCCATTCTTTTTGTAGATGAGACTCTTGCCAGTAGAGTCTTTGATATAAGCTAATACACATAGTGCACCCTACAAATTGATAATTCTGAGTTTATACATAAACTGACTAAGAAAGCCTACTACATAAGAAATATCTGGCCGAGTAAATGTCGAATACATCAACTTCTTAATCAGTTGTTGATATTGATTTACATCCTTATATTCTTTTGAAGAGTCATCCAAAAAACCTAGGTTTTGATCGATCAGAGAACTTTCTGGTTTACACCTATGAAGACCCGTTTCTTATAGAGATCAAGAATATACTTCCTCTGAAACAAGGCCATTCTATTCCTACCATATTGAAACTCAATTCCCAGAAAATATTTGAATTTGTCCATATCTTTAGAAATAACATAAACAATAGATCGTTTATCCTTCTGTAGTACAATAAGTCAAAGATAGATGTGGACAAATCCACAAATGGAAGAGTAGGCTCAGCAAGGGGTGGTTGATGTGGCTGTTGTCGACGATGATATACCTATAAAGGTCGAGTCTAATGTGATGCTATCACCATAGGCCGATCTTTTAGTGTTGTACCATCCTCAACAGAAGGAGAAAACAAGACACTATCAAAAAGGGTATCAATAGAACCAAAATAAGCCTAAGACTCTAAAAGATAACATCAGTGGAAACAAAATATCACTGAGTAGGAGGATGGTAATACCAATATCCCTTTTAAGCACAAGAACAACCAACAAAAACACATTTGATAGAATAGGATGACAAATTGTCAAGACCAGGAGACAGATCGTGAACGAAGGTAATACATCCAAATACTTTAAGAGACAGATAAAACAACTTTATATTAGGATGCAACCACCTTTAAGGAATTTCCCCACCAACGACACCAGATGGCATTCTATTGATAAGGTAAGAAGCAGTAAAAGATAACATCAGTGGAAACAAAATATCACTGAGTAGGAGGATGGTAATACCAATAGTCCTTTTAAGCACAAGAATAACCAACAAAAACACATTTGATAGAATAAGATGACAACTTGTCAAGACCAGGAGACAGATCGTGAACGAAGGTAATACATCCAAATACTTTAAGAGACAGATAAAACAACTTTATATTAGGATGCAACCACCTTAAAGGAATTTCCCCACCAACGACACCAGATGGCATTCTATTGATAAGGTAAGAAGTAGTAAAAGCCACATCAGAGCATAGGAATTTTGAAACACGCATCTGCAACATAATGGTATAGGTCACATTTAAAATGTATCTGTGTTTTTTTCAGTTACATTATTTTGATGAGATGTGAGCATAGGAGGTCAAATGTAGAATACTCAAAGATGCACAATAATTTTAAAGGTCATGTTGATCAAATTTTAAAGCATTCTTAGTACAGGAAACCTTTGGAGACACAAAACATTGATTTTATTTCAGTAAAAAACTTTTTAACAACATCCAAGACATGAATTTTATCCTTAAGCAAACACACTCAAGAGACACAAGAATAATCATCAATGAAGATAATATAACACCTATAACCAGATGTAAATTGAAGACAAATAGGCCCTTCAATATCACAATGGACCAACTCAAACGTACTTCGACTAGTAGTAAGAGACAGGTGACTAGAACGAATATTAGATAAACTATCGATAATAAGTAACTATCGGCAATAGCAACAGAATGAATATTAGATAAATAGAAAGACGGGTGAATAAATCACGAGTACTTGACATATGGGAGGATGCACTAAAGTCTATAATCCAAGAACTGTCTTGAGAGACTAAATGGACACTAGTACCTGAAATGGTAGCACGTAAAGTAGTGACAGAGGGCTGGACAACTTGCAACTTCAGGCACTTTTCTTATTTAGCCTGGGATATGATCACTATAGAGAAAGATGTCTAATCAGTAGTCTCTGTGGAAGCAATTTGAGCCCACTAAGGTCGACTAACCTTGTTTGAACACCTATCAAAAGTGTAAATGGTCTGTCCACAATGACCACACTGGCGAGCATCACATCTACCTCTCACAGAACCACGACCACGTCTACGTCTCCGACCACGAGTGATACTAACCATGGGAGATTAATCTGATGGTAGAGCAGGTATCTTAGTGGAGAACCGTAAAACACATGAAAAAATGGATAAAAGGGATGGAACATCATCAACTCAAAGAATCAAATCACGAATCTAGGATGAGATCACAAAATCAAGTGCAATCAAGAAAATAGCCATGACAAGTTCCTCATAATATTCCTTCATCTTGGAGATACTGGCCACAAATGGCAGATAGACTTCCAACGCATCGAGTAGTGCACAAAGAGAGGGATGCAGGTTTTGAACTAAGCGATCTCCTTGTCGAAGTGTGAATAATTGCTCATAAATCTCAAAAATACAAGAAATAATCTTTTCATATCCATAAGTGCTTTTTAACGTATCTCAAATCTATTTTACAGGCTTGAGCATTATGACTCCACAAGTAACATTCTCCTCCATACTGTTTACGAACCAAGATATAATGACACAATCATCGGCAAACTAATTTTCATAAGCTGCAACCTTGACATCTGGAGGGGTCATGTGTAAGGATCTTTCGGTGGGCACCAATAAAGGTCTAATAGGCTTGAGACCACAAGAGGTAATTGTTGCATTCAATTTTATCAAGGTAGTATTGAGATTTTTCACAAATAACTCACGGGAAGTTGAGGAACACGCCATGTCTTCAACAAACAGTGCAAATTAGAGACAAATTGGTCTAATCGGTATAGAAAATGGCTGCAATAGATATGAAAAACACTGAACAACACATGTCCAAGCACACACGATGGAAATAAAGGTACCACTAGAACACACACACAACCCTAGGGTTTTCAACACATCACGAACAATAGTAGCAGCCTAGAACATGACACAAGACCCACCAACAGAGTTGCACAAGACTGCTAATAGCCCCATAAAAGGAATGACAGTTGGCAGGTTGAAGAGGAGACCACAAGACCGCTAATAGCCCTAAAAAAGGAATGACAATTGGCAGGTTGAAGAGGAGAAAAGAGAAGAGACGGTTGGGTGCTACAGTGATTCCAACAACATCACAATAACTCTAGCCAATACTACAATAACTCTAGCGAGCCACTACAAAAACTTTGGCAATGCTATAGTATTCTGTTAGTGGCGTACTCAGGCAACAACGACGATAGGTGAGAGGGTAAAGACTATAGTTTCTCAACGTTGCTCTGATACCATGTTAAAGATTAGAGTGAATAATAATGTATATCTTATTACTAATAGAGGGATTACATACATATAAGTATAACTAGATGATATTCTAATACATGGATATCCAATAACCTATATAACACCCATATAACATAAGATATATCCAAAAATACTCTAACAGCTCCTTTCAAATGTTTTTCAGTCATACACGGCAAACCTGCAAAGCCAAGAAGCTTGACGATCTCTATGGAAACTGGTCAAACAACTAGAATAATACACTAAAATGGTTGAAGTAGACAATGACTGGATAAAAGATATTCTATGCTGTTTCGTCAATCCATTCCAGTGGTGTTATGAAACTAATGTAATCGACATATGAAACAAGTCTATCCCCCTTCTTGCTACTTTATGCCAAGATTAATATTATAATCAAAATATGTGTATGTATCATAATGTTTCGTAGCTTAAAAACAGAACATCTATTATGAACCTGGGAGAACCCCACCCCAAAAACTAGTCTCTATTGAGGGAGAGATCCTAGACCATATCGACCCACACAAGTTACTATTATCAACTGATGTGGGACCATATCGACCACTCTGAACGACTTTCACTCCGTACTGAGGACCGGGGATAACCTCTTTCAGGTCGCCCCTTTTAAGACCCAAATCAGAATTATGGGCCCTGCCATTGATACCATTTGACATAAACCTAAGAGAACTCACCCCAAAAGCTAGCGTATTGAGGGGGAGAGTCTAGACCATATCAATCCACACAAGTTGTTATTCACAACCGATGTGGTACTATATTCTACAGTATGGCACACAACAGCATCTCAATCCCTTGCATTAAGTTCAGCATCAAGTAAGCTACGGAACCACAGATTCCAATTGAAATAGGGGGAAAAAGGTTAAAAATTTCGTCTTTGATTGCGAGCAAAGAAGAAAATCCCCTTGCTAAAATCCATATCACAATACTACAAGCAAACCATGAGATCAAGCACGCCAAAATGGGGAAAAGGTTAATAATTTCATCTTTCGATTCAATGACTACCTCTGGCTTCCGATGCCGTTAGCAGGCAAAGCAGTAAAACGGCAATTCCAACCCATCGCGACCACTCCATCACCTGCAAAACGCAAAGTCCAAACCAATCTAGGTCGAATTTCTTCGTGAATCCACAAAAAAAAAAAACACGCACACAAACGAAAAGGACAAGAAAAACAGAGTGAGAACATACCACCGCGCAAATTCCACCATGCAGGGGTGAACGATTGGGGGAAGAACAGATTGGGAATGGATTGGAGGACTCTTGGATTTCGCGGGTGGACTGAATTGATGAGTTGTGATGGAGAAGAAAGGCTGATGGAGTTGTGACGATGATAACGATGGATTTGAAGGTTTGTCGGATGTTGCGTGGGAAATAGTTGTTTGATGACATCAGATGAGGTACGGCCTCACTTTTGAAATGTAAGGCTACTACTATCTATTTTAAAATGAATGACCTAGATTTGTTTCAGTATTTAATTATTTTTTTACATGTGTTGTTAGTTACATTGATGTGTGAAGAATTTTTTATTACTCTAGATTATTTTTTTCTTAGATTTGATGAAGATATAGAGATCAACTCAACTTGCTACACGTTTCCTTATATATTTTTAGTTTCTCAATAAAGTAAACATTATGGGGAGATGCTACACACGTTTACTAATAAAATAACGTTTTAAAGAGATACTACACAAGTTATTGTTACTGCTACATACGTTCTGTACTTACAATAACGTCATTTGGATTTTTCTCAATGTCTTTTGACATTCCATACATATTAGTACTCTATATATTTCTTGAGCTTCCACAAGTTAGGATTTTTTTTTTTTGTCGAATTCTATATTATTGGATTGAACTTAAAAATATAAAAATCATTACTATATTTGTGTAAATAAGTTTACGGTCTTATAAAATAGTTGTTTTTTTATTATTATGAATAGTTTTTGAGCTTGCTGTTATTAATATTACTGTAGCACTTTTGTCAATTTATTTTTCGACCTCTCTTGTTCATTCTTATAATGGATTGTTTTTTTTATTTTTATTTTTTGTTACAACAGTATTTTTTATTGACTACATCTGTTGTTTAGTAAAATGTTAGAATTTTTTCGTTGACAGTATTATTTAATATTGTTTATCTAGTTACTTTTTATGTTACATTAACGATTCTTGATTTCGTTACTAGAAATATTTTTTGTATTGTGTTACATCAATTTTCTGATATTATGCAATATGGATTTTACGACATCATAGTTTTCAACTTCACACTTGTTTTTTTTAATGTTACAATTTTTTTCTTATTTTAGTTTTTGGTTTACACTTCCATGTATTAATGACTCGACAATACTTTTTTCGTAGCCCAAGTTAGTGGCTTTGGTTTTGATGAAAAAGTTGCTTTTTTTTTACATGAACAATACTTTTTTCGTAGCCTAAGTTAGTGGGTTTGGTTTTGATGAAGAAAGTTTGCTTCTTTTACACATGGATAATACTTTTTTTATGGTCCAAGTTAATAACCTTGGTTTTGATGAATAAAGATTGCTTTCTTTTCACATGGACACTTGTTGTGAATGTTACAATGTAGATATTTATTGTTCATGTTTAATAACAATATACTAACTGCTAAGTTAGTTAATTTGGACATATTAACATTAGATATGGGTGTTTATATTAATTTGAATTGTGGGTTATCATGCAAGTAGTCTTACCAATGTACTTACAAAAATATCAATGATGGTGGTAGTGGTAATAGGTATCTATGGCTCACATGATAGCATAATAACTATACTAAATTGAAATCTAATTGTAGACATTATTAATATTGTTGAAACTTATGACCCCACAATAACTGTTCTTTTACTAATCATTTTCTATGTTCCAATAGGAATCCCAGATTTTTTTTTATTCATAACATTTTTGTTTTTTAGTTTTAGTTTCAGTTCCAACTTCACATTTCCTTGTTTTTTTAGTGTTACATTTTTTTTCCTTATTTTAGTTATAGGCTAACTACTTTTTCCTATTTTAGTTTCAGTGTCACTATAATTTCTTGTTTTAGTTTCAGTATTCAAAATTTCTGAATAAGGTTTTGCGATGATGGTGAGGAGAATGGAGGTAGGGCAAAAGAGAGGGCGGTGAGTCATAAAGGCGATGGAGAGAGTGACAAAGCAAAGTAGAAGACAACAGGAGGTGAGCTTCGTCCTCACTTTTGTTATGTAATTAATATTCTATTATACAATTGACATTAAAAGATGTTTTAAGATATATTTAATTACTTCTGCGGGTAAATGAATTGTTGACTCAACAATTCATTTATATTGCCCACATTAGTGGTTTGGTTTTAACGAAGAAAGGTTGTTTCCTTCACCTAGGCATTTATTATTAGTGGCGAGTCTTTTGAATTCCCAAAAAACTTGACTTGTGGAATAGTAATCGTTTACATAAAGTGTAACTATTTCACCCATGTTTCCTTTTTTTTTTGCCTATTAGTTTTAGTTTTTGTCTTATGATTACATTTTTGTTACGTTAACAATTTTGTATTTTAGTAAAAATTTTGGTATTATGTTTCGATGAATTTTATTATGGTAGATATGAATTTTATCGTATATAAAATTTACTATTTTAGTGTTACATTAATGATTTTTCCCTATTAATTTTAGTTTTGGTCATATGTTTCTTTGAATTTTATTTTTGATATTTGTCTCAAATTGATAGGTACGATTTTATTGTAACGTAAAA
>JAMKQA010249999.1:0-17640 GCA_024699735.1 Posidonia australis | reverse complement strand
TATATGCATGGTGATTTTGCTGAGTCGTGTTGAAATAGTGAATTTTTTCTTCTTTGACGACCCATGTCGACTTGAAGCTGGGATATGAATGTTAATACTATTAGTGAAATTTCACAAGTACGTATCGGATTTATGGGTGGAAGAAACGAAATACACTTTTATTTCTAGAAACACACAATTTGGTACCTTAGTTTGTATATGCATGGTGATTTTGCTGAGTCGTGTTGAAATAGTGAATTTTTTCTTCTTTGACGACCCATGTCGACTTGAAGCTGGGATATGAATGTTAATACTATTAGTGAAATTTCACAAGTACGTATCGGATTTATGGGTGGAAGAAACGAAATACACTTTTATTTCTAGAAACACACAATTTGGTACCTTAGTTTGTATATGCATGGTGATTTTGCTGAGTCGTGTTGAAATAGTGAATTTTTTCTTCTTTGACGACCCATGTCGACTTGAAGCTGGGATATGAATGTTAATACTATTAGTGAAATTTCACAAGTACGTATCGGATTTATGGGTGGAAGAAACGAAATACACTTTTATTTCTAGAAACACACAATTTGGTACCTTAGTTTGTATATGCATGGTGATTTTGCTGAGTCGTGTTGAAATAGTGAATTTTTTCTTCTTTGACGACCCATGTCGACT
This sequence comes from Posidonia australis, assembly GCA_024699735.1. NCBI lineage: Eukaryota > Viridiplantae > Streptophyta > Magnoliopsida > Alismatales > Posidoniaceae > Posidonia > Posidonia australis. Next base: position 16,983 of record JAMKQA010249999.1, on the reverse strand, counting down.
TGAAGCTGGGATATGAATGTTAATACCATTGGCACGGGAGCACTTATCAAGTCTTTCCCTTCTCTTTCGTCTCTACTTGTAGCAGTGCTTCGATTTCCACCTCTATTGCTGTTGTTGTGCTCCGATCATCGTTGTTCCTTGAGGCTTGGGTTGCTCTCTGGTTTGTTGTCGTCCGTCCACACTTCTTCGAGGCTCGGGTTACTGCTAGTGTCCTGTGGAGTTATTGTTCTCTAGCTTTTCGTTGTCGATCAATGCTTCCTCAAGGTTTGGGCTGCTACTGGCGTGCTGCGAAGTTGCTGTTCTCCTGTTTCTTGTTGCCAATCCACAGCTTGAATTTCTTGTGCGGTCATGTTGTGCTATGTGGTTGGGTGCTCCAGGAGGAACAAAGCCATTGCTCGAGAAGACAAAAATGATCCTAAATTAATAAGACTCAGCTACCGTAAAGGCTAAATCTAACGTATATGAAGATCTTGTACATGTTTATTAATTCATCTAGCATGTATACATTTTTATTAATAGATCTAAGTTCTGGATCTAATATATACACAAAAATAAAATAAGTTTTAGTAGATCTAATATCTAGATCTAACAGAATAATAAAAATACATTAAGATATATCAAGGATTGAAAATCTATATTAAGATCTGTGAAAATATGAAATATTTATTTTGTTTGAAAACTTAGATCTAAGGTTCTTGATCTTAGGTATTTGTTTAGTAATTTTTTAACAAAATTAGTAAAAATCATGATAATTCAAAATAAAATTTTAAAATAGTAAATATTTAAATAATTAATAAAAATCATGATAATTCAAAATAAAATTTAAAAAATCAGCGAAAATTTTAAAATCTAATAAATGCAAATAAAATTTCAAAAATTCAGTAAACATTTAAGAAGCTAATAAAAATCATGATAATGCGAAATAAAATTTGGAAAATCAAGGAAATTTCAAAGTCTAAAAATGGAAAATAAAATTTTAAAAATCATGAAAACTTAAAAAGCTAATGATTGGAAATAAAAGTTTAAAAAATAGAGACATTTTGTAAAAGTCATGACTGTTTTTTAAACAAAAGGAAACTAAATGTCATTGATCCCATGTAACTTTCTTATTTCTGCTTCATAAATTCTTCCACTTTTATTTTCTATAACTTTCTATGAGTACTTTCATTTTTAAACATTTATTAAGTGTTTTAAGTATTTTTTATACTTCAGCATGTTTGTATTAAGTGTATGTAATATTCTTAGTGTGATACATGTCTTGACTCGAAGTAGTCTTAGATGTATAGTATTGCTTACTTTAGCTTATCTTAAAGTTGCAAATCAAAATTCGAAGTTTTTTTGACCATTTTTGTGGATTTCTGTATTTTTATCGCGTTTCCACCAAAATTTCTACTGAAGTCCCGATATGTTTCGTATTTTTGTTTGACTGCGAAATTGAAATTTAGAACCTTGATTGTGACTTAGTTTGTCGATGAAATGATCATAGATGTAGTGCTTAGCTATGTATCTTGTGCAATGTTTACAGTTTTGATAATGCAGCCAATCAGATCTTTGTGCTATGTAACCAAAACTTTTTTGTTTTCAAAATCAGTTTTTGCAAACAGAAATAATAAAAAAATGTGGGAAAATATAGAAAGAAGGTTAAGTAAAGGAATTGTTTTGCAAGTGTAAGAGGCAAGAAAACCACCTAGGACAAAAAAAACTTTTCTGACACTAAGACACATGTGCAATGCTATGTCTTCCATCGATGAATTGGGTACAAATGAGGCGAAGTTTTGTCCTCCCGTCAACTAAGCGACTGCTTATTCTACTTGTAGAAACAGTGATCTTGTGTTAGTGAGACACTGATATTGATGTTGCATGGTTGCAGGAGAATGATCCTACATTGTTTGGAAGGGTTAAACAGAGTGATGCCCGAGAGATGCAAAGTTTTTATCGACAGTACTACGAGCGATATATCCGACAGCTGCAAAATGCTGCTGAAAAGGCTGACCGGTAAGTATCTTCCATGTAACACTAAAAAGGATTGTATAAGTCAGATTTGTAGTTTATATCATTTTTATGCTTTATTCTCTGTATCATGTTGGCTTCAGTGCTCAACTTACCAAAGCATATCAAACTGCTGCTGTTTTATTTGAGGTTCTAAAAGCTGTCAATCAGACACAATCTGTTGAAGTGGATACTGAGGTGACCTTCTGCTTCGTTTACTTTTAACATCTACCACCTTGATGTACTTCTTTTATGCAGTACAATGAACTGATTGTTTTCCTTACTTTTACATTGTTTTCTTCACTTCTTAAGCTTGAGTTTTCCTGTTGAATGTTTGTTTAGATATTAGAAACTCATACCAAGATTGAAGAAAAGACGAAAATTTATGTGCCTTACAACATCCTTCCGTTGGATCCTGATAGTGCAACTCAAGCAATCATGCGATATCCCGAGGTACATATTAATTGTTTCATTTTTGGAAATGCTTGTTGCTAAGGTCCAGTTTTTACTAGCTTTACTAATTTTTTGCTCAATGTTAAAGGGCTAGAAGGAGTGAAATAATAATCCAAATGTTGGATGTTACAAGTCTAATAAAAGATTTGACCCTAAATAGAAGGGGTAGCTAAAAGCAATGCACAATTCCCACCTTGCACATGTATATCAATAACGTGGTTGTGTCTGCCGATGCAAATGCAATGGAGAACTTTGTCTTTGTAGCAACCTAATTGGTCTCATGCCCCCATACAGATTCAGGCTGCTGTATATGCTCTCCGTAATATTAGGGGACTACCCTGGCCAAAGAACCATATGAAAAAGGTTAATGAAGACATTCTTGATTGGCTTCAGGCAATGTTTGGGTTTCAGGTAAACAAGAGTCAACTAATAGTTCATCGATAATGTAATTACGATGTTCATCATTTTTAAGTATATTCTACATTTATCGGTCTCCAATGATGTATAATCTCCTTTTCTACATTACCAGAAAGATAATGTTTCTAATCAAAGGGAACATTTGATACTACTGCTTGCAAATGTCCACATACGCCAAGTTCCAAAACCTGATCAGCAACCTAAGGTTTTTGGTGCTTTATTTTGTTTATTTATATTAAATATTGAATCTATGGTTTTTCTTGAAAGTACTTTGAATATGTTTTTCTGTTCATCATTTGCTTGTGCAGTTGGATGAACGTGCTTTATCAGAGGTCATGAAGAAACTTTTTAAGAACTATAGGAAATGGTGCAAATACTTGGATCGGAAAAGTAGCCTTTGGTTAGATCTAGTTTCTTCAGTATCTTTTTGTTTGCACACTTTATTGTTGCCTGTACGTGGTTCGCTAGAGATGACATCCCTTAACTTTTCTTCGCTCTCCATTTGGGTTATATGCACTGTAGGATTGATTTTGGTAGTTGTTTCTATAATATGATCATAGTAATTGCCATGCCTAATTTACATCTGTGCTCTAGGTTGCCAACCATCCAACAAGAAGTGCAACAACGCAAGTTATTGTACATTGGTCTTTATCTTCTTATCTGGGGTGAAGCAGCAAACTTGAGATTCATGCCAGAATGTCTTTGCTACATGTATCATCATGTAAACTATCTTGTTCATTTACCTTGACATTCTGTATTTATTTTCCAGTTATGGTACAACACTGATTTGCATATCTGCTGCAATTTGGAAGCCTTGTCTGTGCATAGGAATTGGATGATGTTAGTCCAGACCTCAAAATTACACTTTTGAGGTCTTTCGGTTTTTATCATTATTCGAACATTGGATTACAATAAAAACAATGGACTGAGATATTTAATGTCTACAAGTCAAAATTCAAGTCACCTCAAGATTTCTATGTTGAAACTCAAAGCATGATAGAAAATACACTTACATTTTTGCAAAGAATATCATTCAGAGATTGTCCTTTTACATTGTAAATGCTTTTTGAATTTTTTGTAAAATTGGCAACATAAATTTTCAATGACAAGGCATAATTTGGAAACTGCCTGGCTGCTGAATAAATTTTAAAACTTTTACGTTAAGAACCCAACATGTCCTTTGTGTATTTTATTAAATGTGCTTATTTATTATTGTTAGCTGTAATTATCCCATGTGTTGTGATTTGTTAGTTTTTGTTGAACTTGACTCAGCGCCCATTTGATATTCACGATTCTTTAACTTGACTCATCACCCATTTGATATTCATGATTCTTTCTCCCATTTTTTTGACTCCTATGTTTTGTTTCCAAAATTTGCCTTCATTGTCAACTCATTTGTTAAATGTGCTTTTATTCCCATGTCTTTCAATTTTTTTCATACTTATATATCCTTCTACATTTTATTTACAAAATTTGCATTCATTGTCACTCATTTTTATTAAACGTCTCTTATTTCCATGTCTTTCAGTTAATTTATTACACTAGTGACAAGCACATTTAAATTGCAGTTCAAGTCCAAAGATTGGAATATTTCATTCTCGAACTCCATATTTATCAACTACTAGGAAAATTGAAAAAAATAAAATAATCAAAATAAAATGGTAGAGATTATAGGAATACCACAACTCTTATTGAATTATGATTAGAAATTGAATTATAAAAGAATAGGAAAATCCTTTTTGATATCTTTATTCTCCTTCTATTTTCACTTGTTTTTCTTTATTTTAGAAAGTTACTAAAAAATAGGAACACTACTTCCCTTGTTAGGACAAAATAGGAAGGAAATAATTTTTAGTTCCCTTATTTATACACCTACTTTTACTGTGTCAATATTCCCACTCCTTTCTCTTCGTAATTTACAAAGTTATCCGTTACCTAGTTTAAGTAGGTAGATGTATCATTATCTTTATTAATAATTGAAAATTAATATTAATGGGCATTTTTGGGTTTTCTTTTAAAAAGACCGGTCCATGGGGTTCTTAGGTTATCTTCGTAATATAATAAACTAGTGAAACACACATGCAAGCTGCATGTATCAAAATACCTAAAAGTTGATGATAATATTAAGATAAAAAAAGTTTATAATATATGATAATGAAGAAAATTAATTTGAACATATTATGTGAAAGGAAGAAAGAAACAAGGAATGCATAAAATTAAAGAATCTAATATGTAGTAGATGGAGCATTACTTAGAAATTTTAGGAGATAGTTATGTATATCCTTAGATATTGTTGGAATTTAAATGTTGTTTTTTATATATTTAGGCTCAATTGTAGTTATTATGTCTCAATATTTATTAGGGTAAATGTAGAATTGGGAAATCAACTGCGTAATTGTCATTTTTGTCTACTCAAATCTTAAAATGTATGGAATAGTAAAATATTTAACATAGGAAAAAAGGACTTATATGGACAAATGTTGACTAATTTATATTTTGTACGTACATGTTCTCTTAATTTAATAATAGAAGATAGATGGTATATAGAAAACAAATAAATAAACAATCAACATATAGTATTTTTAAATATAAAATATTCATAAATTAAGAAAATGAACTTTTTATTATCCTAACAGAGATATAATTTGTTTAATTTAATGTTGCAATTGTGAAGATTATTTTAGGGTGTAAATAAATTAATGTGTTAAAAAATAAAGTAAGTGATTATATAGGCATTTTCTTAAAATATGAGATTTTTACATGTATACCATTGAGATTTGTCAAAAATACACGTATACCATTATGATTTTAAGAAAGACATACCTACTACTCAAATAGTGAAGAATTAACATGTTAGATTACATAGATCATTATATGGATATTTGTGTTATCCATTTAATAGGTTATTTGTAGGTCAAGTATATGTTCTCCTATATATAGGAGATTGTAATCCTTTGTTATTGAATGAACAATATAGTTGTTTCTTCCCATCACACATGGTACCAGAGTCCAGGAAAAATCCTAAGGTTTGAGAGAAAGAGAGAGTGTGTATAGTAACTGTCGTCGTTGTCGATGGACCTTCGTCGCGGCATTACTGTCAATGGCGATGGATCCATGGGAAAACTTTTCCTTTATTGTCCTCCTTTCGCATCCAAAGTCTGATTTACTGTTGTGAGGCGTAGATCCAACCAAGCCCATTGTCGATCGACTCCTTGTTGGTGTCGTTCCCACGGTTTCTTGCGCCAATCTTGTGTGCTTCTGCAGTTGTCTCCTTCGTCGTCTTTCCAACGTCGTCAACCACTTTGTCAGGCCTTTTCCGTGCGGCCCAACCCGCCTTCTTAAACCTCTGGACATGCTGTCGGCCCCAGTAAGGCAGTCTAGCCCCACTAACTGCGACATCATGCCTCTTCACCATTGGCCATCCCGCCAGTAGGGCCTTCCAAGCCCTCCTGTCTTGCCGTCAGGGGCTTCTAACCCCTTTAGTCCTGTCGGTAGGGTAGTCCAACCCCTCCAATGCCTCTAGGCCCACCGTCGACAGGGGCAATCCAGTCCCTAAAGTTGTTGTTCGTTGTCTAAGGCCATTTTCGATGTCGGTAGCCTCGGTTTCTCTTCTCCAATCGTCAGTCATTCAACGTATTGAAAAAAAAAAGGAAAGGGAGAGAGAAAGGAGGAGAGGTCTTGCCCTTGCTATAGCAGCACACTTGCTATCGTCCGACCCTATCATCGTCTTTGGCCTTCCTTCCTGTCAAACCATCGTCGGTAAACACAGATTTGCCGCCTCTACTGTAGATCCACTGTTGTTGGGGGAGGAGGAAGACGAAGCAACAGTGAGGAGAGGAAAAAAGGGAAAGTGAAGAAGAAAAAAAAGGGAAAGTGAAGAAGAAAAAAAAAAGGAAAAAATGGAGAGAGTGAACATTAAAAAAAAAGGGAAAAAAAAGGAAAGGGAGAAGAGAATGCGAGAAAAAAAAAAGAAAAGGAAAAAAAAGCAGTTGTTCATATTCATGTCTTAAACGACCTCCAAATCTTATGTTGTCTTCGTTGTGTGGACTTGTCACGTCTATACGTGTTTGTGCAGCAATTTGACTATCCCGTTAGTATTTTGATCTTATGTCGTCTCAATTGTGTGAACCTTTCACGTCCACACGTGTTAGTGCAATAGTCTGATTGTTTTGTTGGTGTTTGATCTTTTGTCGTCTCCAATGCGTGGACTTGTCACGTCCACAATGTGTTTCTTCGTATTTGTCTCATGGCTTCTAGGAAGTCATTAGTAAAAATTTGAGTGGGACCTTTGAGAAGCTACTACTTTCATTTATTTCAAGTTATATAGTTTTTTTTATCAATAACATAATGAGTCAAGCTGTGCATGTTAGATACTCTAACTTGAAGGGGAGTGTTAGATTAAATGGATCCTTATATGGATCTTTGTGTTATCCATTTAATAGGTTATTTGTAGGTTAAGTATATGTTCGCATATACATAGGAGATTGTAATCCTTTGTTATTGAATGAACAATATAGTAGTTTTTTCTCATTTCACATTACACATGTACGATCGAGGTAATTCTTGGGTTAGAAATGGATGGAATATTCCCTAAGATGCTTAATAGTGTTAATGTTATAACGTAATACGAGTACAATGTCCCTAACCGTTGGAACCCAACTGTTACTTGTTCTTTCTGTTATTTAAACCCTTTTTGAAAACTTACTCTTCTTGTTCTTTAACCCTTTTCTTCATCTTGCTTTCTTCCTCGTCAATCATTGGTCCTTTGTAGAGAAGCCTTTTTTGATGATTTCTTCACACCTGAGTGTCATCCAAGCGAGAGTAGAATAGAAAGCAATCCTTCTCCTCTCAGTTTGGTTAGGGTCTGGGTGGAGAACACAGAGTAAAAATGAGAAGATGATGGGAGTGGTGGTGGTAACCGAAGAGAGGGGAAGTTAGTCATTCCATGTAGATGGGTTAGGTCTTAACTTATGTTAAACTAAGGGTGTGACGGCAATGGTACATGTGTTGGTTTTTCACTATTAGAGTGGTATGTGTGTATTTCTTAAAATCATAATGGTATATGTATATTTTTGACAAATCTCAATGGTATACATATAAAAACCCCTTAAAATATCCATAAACTGCATGTATGAGTGGGGTAGAGGGACAGATAAGTTTAACTATGCATAAATGCACTCTATCGTCCTTAGTCATGAAAGTATTTCATAAATTAACTACCAATTTATGAAACAGTTACTGTAAATTTCTTGTGATTTTATTGCATATAAGGAGGGAGAAAGATCTATTAGCGTGTTATTTAGTAGAGAGAGTGGCCATTTTTTTGATAAATAGTTACTTTTGCAGTTTTTCCCGGATTTGGAAAAGGAATAGTATAAATGCCCATTTATCCTCTACTTTTTTACACTTAAATCAGAGTTAGGTCTTTTACAGAATAAATTAAACACTAAATTTGGAATTTTTCGGTACTGCGTAATAAAGGCTGGTCTATGGGCTCCACCATGTTTGTGTTCCCTTAATACAATAGACTCTTCAATGTCTTGTTTCCAAAATTTCCCTTCATTGTGTAGTCATCATCTATTCCCATGTCTTTCGATTTAATTATATTCGTTGTCCTATTAATTGAGGGCTTTAGTTAGTTGAAATACCCTCTGGTGGTACAGTTTTTGCTGAATGCATTTTTGACCTTTTTAAATTTTCCTATTCGAATATCAATACCATGAGATATTAAAGTATTCATTTACTTCATGCTTTCCACTTGCATGGCATGCATTTATTATGTAGCATAAGCAGAATAAACGTATGTAATGACGTTACTTCTGGCAAAATGAATTTGACTTAAGTTATCAATTCAATTTAAGAAGTAGAAAGTTTCACAGAATAGAGGAAAAATTCGGTATAGAAACACAACTTGTGAAAAAAACCAAGCAGTTCCATTCCACTTATGAGATTCCACAGATTACTCCAACAAAATAGTAGAAAATAAACAAGATTTTTTCTAACAAAAACAATAACATCACTGTTGGAATTACACGTCTTTTTTATGGGTAGAACTTTCTAGCAGGTATATCCACGTTTCAATCCCACATAATGTTCCTTTGCAGAAATAACTCCTCATGCATGCCTTTCTCATTGGCTAAACGTAGCATTCCTTTATCTGCTTCAGAACACTACATGTAAACATGTGACTGTATCATGACTCCCATTTTTTTTTTGCTTGAACTGGTTGAAGCAATCAATGCATTTACAAGTCAAATCATGGTATATGTGTCCTTGAGTGGAGGTTGAATGGGCAGTGGATCACAGAAGATCACTAAGGGAAGTAGGAGAAGAGGATGGAATGAAGAAATTACATTGAAGGATATCATGTGTTGCGGTGGTTTCATGGGAGGTGGCAATAGTGTAGTGGTGGAGCCATGGATTAAACAAAGGGGGAGCGGTACTTTGTATCATATACATTTATTAAATATAATAAAAAATTATTGAAAAAATAAGAATGATTTTTAAAAACAATATGTGTCATTCTTTTTCTTTTCTATAAAGTACCTAAAAATATATCCAATAAGACATGCATAATAGTCTTAGCTCTTCATTAGATGTAGAGTAAGAAAAGTAGGAATAAATGGAAAGTAGTATTAGTATTCTGATGGTATTGTTATTCAGTTTGGAAGTGATTTTCTTTTAAAGGTGAATAAGTGTATATAGGAAGATATTCTGTGTTAGAGGAAAACAAAAAGATAAATCTTATTGATCAACTTTAAGTACATATATATAGTGATAAGGGTATCCATATGGAGTAAACGGATATCCATATAACCATTAAAGAATAATCCATTTAATAACATTCTGGTTTGAATGAAAAGTGGAATAAGCATAAGAATAAGTGTTGGAATAAGTGAAAAATATGTAAATTAATAATAATCAACTTGATTATTAAGATATATATATTGTTTAAAATATGTATGCTAGAAATATGGATATCCAACACAAAATCAATTGGCAATAAGTGGAAGGATCCATCTATATATAACTACAAGTTCCAGCCTTCACTTTTTCAATGTGGGATTATTCCAACACAAACTCTCTCTTGTGGCTTATTTTCGGTTCAATAAGTGTTTCTTTTAAACTTGGATAGATGTGTGCAGACTTGGGCACGTTTGGGTCTCTTTTGATTTTGATACCATGTTGAAATATAGATATTTAACTTAAAACCAATTGACTATGAGTGGAGGGGTTCATCTGTATATAACTATAAGTCTTGGTTCTTATTTTTCTAATGTGGGATTATTCCAAGACTTTCTTCACTTGTGGTCTATTTTTGGTCCAACAAGTGTTGTTTTTAAACATAGGTAAATGTGTGTGGACTTAGGTTCGTTTGGGCTTTTTTTGGCTTTGATACTATGTTAGAAATATGGACATCTAAATCAATTGGCAATGAGTGGAGGAGTCCATCTATATATAATCACAAGTTCCAACAATGTATACATTATATTATAAATGTATTAATTTTTAGACAAAAAATAAACACATCGTATATATACATGTATGAGAATAACTTAGTAAAACAACTTGATTTCATCTTTCTTGTTCAATAGTTATTCTGAAATAAGTACATCAGAATAGGAATTACTATTCTAGTTTTATTCTACTTTTTGATTTGTCAAACAGAATTACTATTCCAATTCTACCTTTATTTCTACCTTTATTCTAGATTTAAACATAGGCTTAAAGTTTTAAAAAAATTCTCAAGGATGGGTAGTTTACTTTGTCTCTCAATTTTTACACTTTATTAATAAACACATATGATAGGTTTTTTTTTTGTAAGTAAGGGGGGACAGTTGCGATTATCTTTCCATAAGACATAATCAGCCTTATCTCATTATTAACCTTTCCGGGTATCTCAGGACAGAAGTCTTTTTGTCTGTTCACCTTCAATTGCTTATACAATTATAATATTAGCCAAGAGATGTGTGGGTAGACTATGATTATGATTTCTTCTATAAGTTTGTTGATGACATCGACGAATTTCCAGTTTTACTGTGTTCTTTTTCATGTAATTGATTCTCTTAGATAAAATTCTTCTCCTTTGCAGTTGGCTTTTGAACTCTATGGTATGTTAGTGGGAAATGTAAGTCCTGTGACTGGTGAGACTATTGTTCCGGCCTATGGTGGCGATGAAGAAGCCTTTTTAGTGAAAGTTGTAACCCCCATTTACCAAGTGATCCAAAGGGTATCTTATATTTCTCGCTGATTGTCGTTTGAATATCTTTTGCATTGTTTAAATATTTTTTCATTTGTCAAATGCATGACTTATAGGAAGCTGATAGGAGTAAAAGTGAGAGGTCAAAACATTCCCAGTGGAGAAACTATGATGACTTAAATGAGTATTTCTGGTAATGCTAATGTCCTTAATTTCTTTTTTTTAAATTTATAATAATATAAGATTTAAATGTACATATTTTGCATAAATATGTAGGTCTCTCGATTGTTTCCGACTAGGCTGGCCAATGAGGCCTGATGCTGATTTCTTCTGTCTACCGGTGGTTGAACCTAATCAACAAAGAAATGCAGTAAGTTACCTCTGTTTATCTTTATTGAGAAGTTCTTTTGCTTTTCCTTGTTTTATTCCACATTTGGTTGAAATTACGTGCATGTCTTGCGCATTGGTTTCTAACTGAGATTGTAATATGTTTCGCCCTTGAATGGTGAGTGGTGACTATATTTTCATCTGTATGTTCCAGATTTTTTTGAGTAGTGTTTTTACTCTGTGTTTCCTCTTCATAGTTTGAATAAGTAAAAAAAAATCTTTAATGTATTATTACACCATATGTATTGATAGTGTATCCAACCAGCAAAATACATGCTCCAGGTCAACTGGGCAAGGCACTTATACCCCCCACAAAACAAGATTGTTGCTGACTAAACTGACATAGGTCAGCAATGTGGCAAAATAATAAAGTTACGAAGCTACCTATACCTAAATCATGCTATAGAGATAACAGTATTCTTAGAAGGCAGTTTTCTCTTTGAAAATCACTCAACCATTTTTGTGCCTGATGGCCCAAATGACAAACATTCTATTACTCTTTGAGGCATTTCTACCAAGAAAGGTAGCTGCTGAGATTGTAGTTCACATCCTTAGGCTAAATATATTATGAGCTTCCACTAACATCCTTGCTGAAGGGTGTCTATAATAAAATGCAAATAGCTTCAGCTACATGTTTCAAAATGCAACTAATGTTGCCACTTTGGTGCACTTCTTATTGTCACTTGGTTGCAAATCTACCTATCTAGTAGTTCATCAACCAATTATTTATTTATTTATACTTTGGTTGGAGACATAGACTTCTGTACCAGCTCAGTAAGGTCCCAGATGCTACCATTTTTGTTAATGCTCTCTTCTTTGATTAGCTTTGGATAGAAAATGTTCACGTACTGTGATTGCTTTGCTTCCGTGCATAGTCAGGGAGGGGGGGGGGGAGAGAGAGCTGGGGGGTTGTGGAGAGGGAGAGGGCATCCCAATGAATGCCTGGCAGTCCTATGACACAGACTGGCCGAACGCCTTGCAGTCCTACAGCACCTTTGTGCCTATGTGCCCAACTTAATAACCATGGTAATGATTCTTTAAACATATGCTTGTTAAATGTTAACAATCTAGTAACAGACTAGTAATATTGTATCTTTGCATCGTAATGCACAAACTTCTATGCAAAAGTTAATTAAGTATAGAAAATTATTTTTAGCTTCGAGTCATAGATATTTTCTTTATCCATATTGTGCATGCGCCATGTGAATTGTGAAGTTGTAGAATCCATACTAGATAATGTTTGACCACAAGGAAAAGAGACGTGAAGCTGTCAAGCATAAAGTCTGATGTAGTTATGGTGAAAATGAATTTGTGTTATTAATAAGCACTATAGTTACATATGTATAGGGTTTACTTCTTATACGGATATCCATGTACTCATACAAGACATTCTTATATAACATAATGCTAACACTTCTTTTCAAGTTGGAATATAGATATTAATCATGCTTAGTTTGTAACATAAAGATTAAAAAATTTCAACATTTAATTCTTTGGTGAAGATATCTACTAGTTGGTTTGCTGACTGAGTATATAGGATACAAATAACTCTTTTTGTTACTATGTTAGGTACATAATGATAGTCTATCTCAACATGCTTGGTGCACTTGTGGAAAGTAGAATTATTTGTAATGAAGATTGCTGTCTAATTATCGCAATGCATGACCATAGGAGTTCTCGTAGGGAAGTAAAGCTTTGACAAGGATTTAAGTCAAATCACAAGTTGTCTGTGTCATGGAACGGTGTCTAGTTTCTGCACTGGATTGTGATTCTACATTCTGCTTTTTGTTCTAGCAGATTACAGGATTTTCACCTACGTAGGTGTAGTATCCTGAAGTCGATTTTCCATCACCCTAGTCTCTTGTATTACTAGAATCTAAGTGATCATGTTTCTCATAGACTCAACTTTGTCATGGTGTCTTTAATGTATGCACATACACATAAGGTATCTTGCTAATGTATCTCTTTGGGTTCATGTATGAATTAACTAAGGAGTCCAACAACATAAAATATATTTGGACTTGTTATTGTCAGGTAGATCAGTTTATCAATCAATCTTAGGTATCTGCATGTATCCTCATATATGCTTGTAGAACCATTCTAGAAAGTTGGCGTTAGATCAATGAGGGTATTTTCTGGTTTACATCTTGTGAGACTTGTCTTCTAGAGAAGATCAAGTGTATATTTTCTCTGAGATAAGATCTTTCCTTTGGCATAAGTAACTCAATTCTTAAAAAGTATTTAGGATGTCTTATGTCCTTTGTAGTGCAGTGTTGCTGTAAATATTGTTTGGTTTCTTGATAGTTGCAGCATCACTTTCTATAAGAATGATGTCATCTACATATACTGCTGACAATGTACAACCATTTGTGTTTTCTAGATGAACACTGAATGGTCTACAACACATCTTGTGAACCCAAATTGTATCACCACCTTACTAAATTTATAAAATTTTGTTCTTGGACTCTACTTCAGGTCATATACAGCTTTCTCGAGAAGACACTATTCTTCTTTTGAGCAACATGTCCTACGGGTTGGTCTATTTTGACCTGCTCTGCCAAATCTCCACAGAGAAAAGCACTCTTCACATTAAGTTGGTGTAGATTCTACGACTTACTGATAGTAATAGATAAGATCTACTGAATGGAACTAAGACGGTCCATCGGAGAAAAGGTCTCTTTATAATCAATGTTATAAGATTGTGTAAAACTAATGTCCCACTAATTTTTTTTTGTATCAATTCATAGACTAATTAGACTTGTACTTGATATTGAATACCCATTGACAACTAATGATGTTAGTTTTTTCAGGTGGAGCAACCAAATCCTATGTATCAGGAGTAAGTAAAGCTTGTATCTTCTCATCCATGGTTGCCTTTTAGTGCGATAGAAATAGCACTTCTTGATAGTTTTATGGCATAGACTCTAAGGATATGGACAAGGTAAATTGGTGAAAAGATAGGTGAAGGAAACCATAGGTAATAAAAGTAGAAATAGGATGGACAATGGAAGACCGTATACCTTTGCGTATGGTAATGGAAATTTCGAGATCTTATGATGGAACATCTGTAGAGGAGAGTGGTGGGTCAGTCTGAGTTGGCAGATGTATGTTGTATTGTCGATGATAAACTTGTAATGGAAAAGGCGTATTTTCCTACAAAGGTTGTCGTTGAACATCTCCTGCATTCACAATCTCAGTAGGAAAAGGAACAATAGTAGAAGTGAGGATAGTCAGTAAGGCGGAATAATCAAAGTATAACTTAGACTTCTAAAAAGTGACATCAACTTACACAAAGTAGAATAACCCACAAAGACACATCGAATGGACTAAGGAGCTAACTTATCAAGATTTAGACTAAGATCCTAAACATAAGTGACATAAAAACGTCGAAGTGGAATTTCACCACTAAGAGGTGTAGAGGGTATTTTATTAATAAGATAAGCAGTAGTAAGCATGACATCAAACAAAAAAGATTTTGGAAATTCATTTGCAGCAAAATGTCACAGGTGACATCAAGTATGTGACTGTGTTTGTGTTCAATCACTCCATTTTGTTGAGAGGTATGTGGATAAAAGGTTTGACGAGGGATTTCTAATGAAGCACAATAATTTTTTACTTTCTTTTGAACAAATTTAAGAGTATTGTTTGGAGTAATAGAAAAGCGTTATTTTGGTAAAAAAAAAATCTTGATAATGTCAAATACATTATGCTTATCCTTAAGAAGGTGCATCCAAGAAACTTCAAAATAGTCATCCACAAACGCAATATAATAATGAAAATCAGATAACATTATGAGTTGTATTTCAGATATCATATTGAATTAATTAAAGGGACATTGGCCATTAGACAACCTGAACCATTTACAGGTAGTACGATGATAATTATCTAAACGACATGACTTATAAATAAATGATTCAACTATGATCCAAGGAAGAGCTTGTTGAAAATTACGATATGATGGGTGAGCTAGATGGTAGTGCCACAACAATGAAGAGTCTGCAGTAACTGCAACAGTTGTTAATCTACGAGGTATATCATCTCGAACTAACGTGTAAACATTGCAACCATGTTTACGATTCAAATCAATTTTTCTTTCAGTCTACAGATCTTGAAAAGTACATTGATAAGCAAAGAAGATCATAGAACAATAAAGTTGACTGATAATAGCACTAATGGAAAGTAAATTCATTAGAAAGTGTGGCATATAAAAGATTTTTTCAAGAGTGATCTGGGAAGAGGCATGAACTATGCCTTCCTCAGAAATAGAGTAATGGTGACCATTGATAATAGAAATAGATTTAATGCCAGACAAGTGGGAAAGACAGATAAAAATTATGAAATGGAGAGAAAAGAAAAGAGGAATCCATTATTTGAGGTTACATATTACATATTTATAGGATTGGATAAATGGATATCTAATTATCCTAATATAAGATAGACTATATAATTTCTTAACATAATTTAATTCCTCACATTCCCCCGTAAGTTGGAGTATATATATTGATCATGCCTAGCTTAGTATAAAGAGACTTATATGGTCCTACATTCAACTTTTTGGTGAAGATGTCTGTAAACTTATCAGAGGACTTCCTATAAGGAGTTGAGATTATCCATTGCATTACCATATATCGGATGTAATGGTAATCCAACTTAATATGTTTGGTGCGTTCATGGAATGTTGGGCTGTTAGCAATATGAATAGTTGCTTGATTATCATCATTCTTATCTATGGGTATTTCAATAGAGAAGCCTAACTCTGTCAAGAAAGAACGGAGCCACATCATTTTACAAGTAGTTTGTGTCCTAGATCAATATCCGTCCTCAAACATTGGATCTAGAAACAACACTTTGCTTTTTGCTACGCTGTGTAACAAGATTTCCTTCGATATATGAGTTGAATTAGAGATTAGGGAAAGAAGCAGATTAGGTTTTGCATTAGAGTAGAGGAGTTTAAATACAATGCATAGTAAGTAAATGGATCTTGACAGGATCCATATACAACAGGATCCATTAACCTATACAACAGGATCCATTAACAACAGGATTCATTAACCTATACAACAGGATCCATTAACCTAACTTCTAACACTCCCCTTCAAGCTAAACGACATAAATATCGATAAGATTCAGCTTGTTACAAAATTGTTCAAGAACTCCATTGCTGAGAGCCTTAGTTAGAATATCTGCCAGTTGATCCTTGGAGTGGACGAACGGCGTAGTGATGACTCTCTTTTGAACATTGTCCCTAATGAAATGACAATCAACCTCTATATGCTTGGTTCTCTCATGAAAGGTGGGATTCCCAGCAATATGAATGGCGGCTTGATTATCACAGTAAAGGGGCATAGGTCCAGTTGATTCAATCTGTAGTTCTTGAGTCAATGCCTTTAGCCAGATGAGTTCAGAGGTGGCATTAGACATGGCACGGTATTCGACTTTTGCACTTGACTTAGAGATTACATTCTGTTTTTTACTACGCCAAGTAACCAGGTTTCCTCCAAGGAAGGATAGATAACCTGATGTTGATTTTCTGTCAA
>JAMKQA010249989.1:0-10613 GCA_024699735.1 Posidonia australis | reverse complement strand
GGAAAAATCTCAAGAGGGTCTTGAGGAGTGGACTAGGCTGGGTTGCCGAACCACTATCAATTACTTGTCTACATCAATTGCTCTCATCTTTCTCTTGTATGTTATATTGATTGCTTGAGTAGTTAAGCTATTTATACGTACAAAATAAACTCCTTACATGTAATTTTTTATTCACCTGTAAAAACTGATATAAGTAAATTAAAAAGTGTTAATTCTCTATTCACCCCCCCTCTAGAGGAACTATTCGATCCTACAACAGTCTCAGTGCCATTTGTTTGACAAAGGACAATGTGTTTCATGACCGCACGAAACACATTAATGTCAGGTACCATTTCCTCAAAAGTGAAGACAGGATAAAAGTTTTGAAGATCAGCACCAACCACAATCCAGCTGACATGTTCACGAAAGGGATGGTTGAGAGTAAGTTCAAGCATTGCTTGGACTTGCTCAACATATATGGATGCTGCTGACCCCTCGTGGGTCATTGTGATGGAGAGCTCAGCTCGAGGTGGAGGTTGTAATTCAAGACAATGTGGAGTTTGTTGAATATGTGTCTTGAATTTGGTTATAACTTGTACTAGGGGTGTTTTGGTTTTTTGACCATTTGGGGTGCCCAAGTATTTAAACTTGGCTAGGGCACCTAATTTGGTAGAACACATTTGTATCCCCATTTGATCTAGTGGAACAACCTCCTCCCGCTCTCCATCCGTGGACGTACCCATTTGGGGAACCACGTAAATTCTTGTGTTTTGTGTGTGATTTCTGATTTCTTCTCCTTCTTCCTTTGAATCTTCGCATAACAAGATGTTTAGGTTTTGTTTTATCAAAAGATTTTAGAACTTATATTATAGTACAAAACATGGTTAACTACTGAACTAAAAGTAGTTGCATCTCTTTCTCTCATGTACATGACTCTGTTTGGAATTGCACAATTTTCAATTAAAAGTTTTTTTTAATCAAAAATTATATATTATAGTTTTTCTATTAGTAACATTTTTTAATTCAAAATTATAGAAAAGTGGATCACTATTTTCTGGGAAAAAAACTTTAAATAGAAGTCTCACGTGGAACTTCTTTGGAAACTATAGTTTTTACTAAAAAACACTTTTCCAGAAAAAAAACCCACACCATTGATAAACTCATTCTTCCCATCCTAATTTCTCTCGGCTTCTTTTCTGATCATATCCCCTAGTCCTCATTTATCTAGCTATTACAGATGATAGTTGCTGCAATTAGACGTGGAAGGTGAAATTCTTATTTTGATGTGCAATTTTCTTCAAGAGCAAAGTAATCCAAAGCTAAGCTTGAAAAGGATTACTGCGAGAAATAGATGAATTGCTAGAAAGAGAAAAAACAAGAAGGAGAATGGAGGTAAGAGGGAGAGGATTTAAATAAGAAAAATAACAAGTAATCGGTTAGAGACATTATAATTATATTACGTTATAATATCAACAACACCAAGCATCTTAAGAAACATTCCATCCATTTCTAACCTACGAACTAATTGAATAGTATTTTTGTTAAATTTTCATTATTCCAGTAGTAGTATGTGTATATTTCTCAAAATCATAATGATACATGCACAATTTTTGATGGTAGACATGTAAATCCCTTATCCAAATGAGAAGAAAAATATTGTAAAAAAAAAAAATAATAACAATAATAAATGGAAAATAAAACGATAGCAGCATATGTATCCGAGGATGTCAAAAGGAAAGCATTAACACAATGAGAAACTTCTATGGCCACTCTCTTTCCGGACTTCCCTCCATTAAAAGCTTCCTCCCAAAGGGACCTCTCTCTCCCATTCCTTTCCCCTGAAATTAATCCACAGGTGTGTGATGGATAGTTGATTTGCACTTTCTCTTTGGCTTTAGAACCGCTCATGCATGTTTCATTTCCATGCATCTCTCTCTCTCTCTCTCTCTAGATCTCTCTCTCTCTCTCAAGTAGATCAGGGTTGTTGATGTTTTTGTTTTTTTTTCTCTCCTCTCGGCTCTCTTGGATTCACTTTGACAGGTAGAAAGAGGATGCATGGCTCAATGCTGGTCTTGGGCTCACGCTGACAGGTACATTAATTTGTACATATACACCAGTGCGAGTGATTTCTCTCTTTTGGTTTGACGTCGACAGAAATACATACAGTACTCTTGATTCTACCGAGCTCATCGATCGGAGATCCACGTCTGCATGTCTCTGTTAATTGATAACCCTCCTGACATCTCGAACTGTTAATTTCTGCATGCATGCATGAAGATCGACAAGATGAACACCAAGATGAAGGGTCTCCTCAAAGGGCTGAGATACATCTCTCATATCTTTGGTGATCCTCCTTCCTCCTTCCTCCTTCCTCCTTCCTCCCATGTTATTTTGCACCTACCTATTACGTACAATAAGATTCGAGCGCCATTTCTTAGAATTGTACTTGTTGCATTATATTAAGAGACTGGACCCAAATGATTGGGAGGCATATAGATACTTCATACAGCAAGTCTTCTTCCATGGTTAGATAAGTTATATCTGGGGAATGGTGTACTGCCGAGAATCCTAACTCCTCCTCCTCCTCCTCCTTGTTTAGAAATCAGAGATGAAGACAAGGATGAAGACGATGATGAGATGCAGATTGGCTATCCAACGGACGTGAAGCATGTGGCACACATTGGATGGGATGGCCCCGTGATCAGTCCTCCTGCATGGGTATGTGATGACAATATGAGGAGGGTACTCCATGATAAAAGTTTCTTTCATAAACTCAAGTAGGAATGTAGGATTTTCGGCTTAAGTATTTTTGTCAATTTAATTATAAAAAACAGTCATTTTAATTCGTAATTAAAATTTTGTCAGTTTGATTATGAAACTATTTCAACATAAATCTTTGTGTTTAATTACTCTTGTACATGTTAATCTTGAACCTTTTATCTCGATAATTACTGCATTCATTATTGTTTTCGGTATCAATTAATGAAACGATTTAATTAAATCTAAAATATCAAACGAACCCAATTCAGAACAGTTTCTTAAGAAGAATAAACTAACTCAAAAACAACCAGGGCACTCATAAAATTAGATGTAGTAGTGTATTCATAGATATATAAATATATGCTTCATTGAGTTATGTTTAATTAGATTTATATGATGGCACATTTCTTCTCAAGTGTAGCCTACGAGATGTAGAATAAAGTCGGCATAAACGAAACTAAATGTAATTGTACACTAGTAATACCATTATTTTATTTGGTAGTGAAAGTTTTTTTGAATGTAAATAAACATGCAACAAAGAAATGTCCTAATTTGGTTGAAACAAAAAAAAAAAACCCAACCAGCATGAAAGCGCTTGATTGTTTGTTTCTTCACCGTCTGATGTAAATCTAATGATTGGTACATTCTTGTAGATGAATGACTTGCAATCCGCCCCACTCAGCCATTCAGCTCCAGAGCCGATGGGTGACCAAACCCCCTCCAGAGCCCAGTCCAATGGTTCGTCCTCCTTCATCTTTAATATTCATTTAATTCGACTTCTTATTCAGCTTTAAAATTGTCCCTTCGTTGTTTGTGGCAAGCGGCAGGCCCAAACCAAACTGGCCGAGTTGTCCAGGCCCACCCACACTGCCACGACTCGCCAACATTTAACAAAAATCAGAGTTCGCTCGTGACGGACTCACCGAAGAGAGACCACCCGGAGAGGCAACCGAGTGAGTCGCCCGCCCCGAGATCGTCAAGGCGCCACTCCTCCACTATGGCCGCACCGTCGAACGAGTCCGCCTCCGCCGCACCACGACACTCACGACGCAACAAGTCCATCGAGGCAGCCTCGGTCGAGTCGCTCGACGGGTCGAGCCGACGTGCCCGGAGGCACCAGCGGGTCAAGGATTCGGAGAGTGGAGCCGACTCGCAAGGACAGGATCCGTCGTCCATCCCGAAGCATGCCCGACGGAAGAAGAAGACGTCCAAGAGTCCGTCTGAGGATGAGTCCATTGGATCGGCCCAGTCCAAGGAGCTCACTGGCTGCCCGGATCTCGGACCGGATGAGAAAAGTGGTGAGAATGCTTTGGGACTCAAGCCCGTTGCGGTTGACTGACGGCTTTGTGCTTTTGAACCGAGAAAATCAAATATGGTTACTATACTAAGAAAAAAAATGTGTCTTCTTTTTTTTTCTCCCTTCTTTTGTGTAGAAAAGGAATGTTCCAATTGTTTCATGATGTAACAGTGTACCTTTGTGAAGGATTTTGTGTGGTTTTTTCTGCGTCATTTTTAAAGCTGAGTATGTTCCTTTTTCTATATTATACGACGAGAAACAGAAGCTTATACTTAACTATTTAAGGGAAGCAGGGACAATATGTCATTGCAATGGGCCAGCCTGTTTTGTACTCTCCTATGTGGCCCTTAGTCAGTAGGCCATGGGCCCATTAGTTTCTATAGACCACTCAAACCAGCATGATTTTGGAAACAGTATATTAGATTTCGAGGGACTCCGGGTTTCCCTACTTCGGTTTTCTACTTGACTTTGTGGGAATCCAACAAATACTAAAGTGAAGGTTCCTGGAAAATCTGATTTTGGGAGGTAACTCTTGGTATCCTCTTCACAATTCAAAAATTTACCTAACAAAACAAAAAATAAACAAGCGTGTGCTTTGGCGTTTGGTTTAGTTTAAACCAACAACAAAATAATAAAGAAGGAAGGAGAGAGAAATACAGGAAAGAACATAAATTTTGGCAAAACCCTGAAATTCATGAAAGAATAACTGAATTCCAAGTAGTGGGAGAAGATCAAAGACAAACAAGATTGCCCAAATCCCCACCAAATGGTTTGAGAGACACCACTGCAACTCTACACCAACTAACTCCAAGAAGAAAATAAAGAGAAGAGAAATAAAAAAAACACCCTAGACCCACCCGTGCACCATGCACTTTCCCCTTCCCAAGGGTGTGTCACAAGATTTCAGAGCAGTCCAAAACCTAGACCAACATTATTCAATCCAATATAGTACTCATCCCACAGCAAAACTTGTGCCCTCCCAACCCATAACACTAATGACATACTATACTTTAACCACCATCAAACTTCTTCATTGACTAAGCCAAGTGAGACTTTTGCAAACCCAATGAAGGAAAAGAAAAAAACCTACTTCCTTTCCCCTCCACCACCTAGTCTAAATCTTAGTGCTTTGGGACCATACTTCACCGCCATTAAACTTTTTTATTAGTAGCAAGGTTGCTTTCTATAATACAAACAGGTCCTAGTTTGGTGCCTTAAACCTAGGCCTAGTTTAATGAGGTTTTACTATCTGTCCCTCTCCACAAGTCAACACTGCAAGAGAAAGGGAAAAAAAAAAAAACAGGTTTCTAATACTTCATATACTTTCCTTTCTTTCCCATCCATCCATCCATCCATCCATCCATTAGGTTTGTAGCTTCCTGCAATATACTTTGCTGTGCTTGGAAGCCGAGACACCGAGGTTTGCTGCATGGAAAAGGAGGAGGTGGTGGTGCATGGGACAGCGCCGCCGGTGCCGGCCGGAAGTGCGGCGGAGGAGACGCATGTGTGACGTGGGATCACGTGCATGGGATCGGTGTTTCACGTGGGTTGGAATGTGCTTCTTGCTCTGACCCCGGAATCTTTGTTCTTGGGGACGACAGGACCAGCCCACATGACCCCCTTTTCCTCATCCTCATCACCTTGACCAGACACATGCATGTGTCCGAACTTGACACAATAATATTCAACGACAAACAGAAGCAAACAATTGAAAGGGAGAGGAAGGAAGAGGAGATGGAGAAGAAGATGATGAGATCAACATTACCAGCAACTACACATGTGACATACAGTTTTTAGTGTAAGAACAAGTTAATTATAATTATAATTATACATCTATATATATATATATATTTCACAATCCCAAAGTTTTGGTCTTCCCGGCTCTTGCGGCACAAGAGAAGGGTCGTTGGGAAATGGTGATCAAGTGGGCAAGGTCTCGTGTATTATGGATTTGTTTAGTTCCTGTTTCTAAATCTAGTGGTTTGTTTATGTTTTGTTGTACCCAAACAAACGGTTTCTGCCGGTTGACATGTCATTCCAACTTGGTCAGGTCGACCCCTGCATGGTTGCAGAGTTCTACTCACATCTGGTCAACTTTGCTCATAACCATGACACTAGTAAACAACAAGCATCTGCCCTTTCAGAACTGAGCTGTAAGATGGATAGATATATGGTCATTTATATACTGTCTGTCGTTTATTAAATATTGGTATCAAACGGAATTCATTTATTGAAGTCTTCACCTTGGCCAGGGCGACCTTACATTCTCTCTTAGTTGTATCAAATCGTATGGTGCACAGGATTTAATGATATTATATTGCCCAACAGCTGCTATACAAAATATTTAACTTGTATGTATGTATGTTTGGATTTGGACCTGTTAGGGGATTAATGTGGCACGTGAGGGATCCAACAGGAACCCTCTACAGGTGGCATTTTAGTAGGCGACATTTGTGCCTTGGAGATCATGTTTTATGATAATATACTAATAATTCATGAACACAAAATACATATACCCATGTGTTGTGGGGTGCAACCCTCACATGGGAGCCCTTGTGTGGAGAGGGAAAAAAAATGAGGCATGCACTTCCCACATATGTTGTTAATCACCAATTATTGAAGTGCACAAAAGGATTCAAGCCCAAACATACGACTGTTTTGGTCGCTTTCACGAATAAAGACGATAGATCTATCGATGTTTGGTCTTCACTGAGAGTTACTTGATCTAAGCTGATCTTGAGCCAACTGGTTTTAACCATAGATTCCATATTTTTAATATTAACATAGGTTTTATTGTTAACAGGAAAAGTTTACCGAGTTTAATCGAAATAATAAATTGGTGGGTATTTTCTTTTCATGAAATTATGCTTAATTAAATGTGTCCAATCAACATATGTTGTTTTGAATTTATGTTAGATTAGTAAATTACTATTATTTAAAGGTTTTCAGCTGTCACTGTTATCAACTTCATATGGTTTATAGATTAAAAATAAATAAATTACCATTCAAGGACTTAATCAACAAACAAAAATATACGTTTTAAAAACAAAGAAGGCTAGCTATCATTTGTATAACAAATGTTGAGAACCAGTCAATAATGCCATATTTAATTTGATGATATTTAATTGAGTTGCAATGTTGGAGAGATGAAAATGACGAGAACCAGTCAATGTCTCTCTAATAAAGTGTACCAACTAAAAAGACCTTATAAATTGATCTTTCTTTGAAGAGAAGTTTTTTTTTTAAAGGACAAATAACAAACATGTCTCGTTTCATTTATCTGCACATTTATATTTATTTCACCATTCTTTATACAGATGGGTTGCTTCTCCTAAGCTCTTTGTTATTTTTATTTTCCAAAATAGCCTTCAAGTTTCAATTATATTACAAATGCACCTTTTTTTATATGATAAGCTTAATTTGCTTTTTAATTAGGTTTCATATTCTTACATCCATGTTTGTTTGTTTTTGTAAACGGTAAACTTTATATTAATGAAAAGTTCATACACAGTAAATTGAGAATCATATTACAGTCCAGGTGGATAAAAAAATTCCCACCACAAAAACAAGAATGGCCAACAACAGGCGATAACACCCCAGGCTCACACAAGGTGTTCAAACTGTATCAAAAATTAGAAATTAAAATGTTCGATTAATAAAACATTAATCCAGAAAAAGGACTTCATCCTCATTGATCTGATGAGACAGTCGCGGGACATGAGGAATATGTTCCATAACACGATCACTTTCCAAAGAAGTTATTACACACATATTGTCATCTTTTCCAAAGTCAAGAGGTGATCGACGAAGGAGAAACCCTAAGGGAAGAGAGAGGGTCATATACTGCGTCGGAGGAAGAAGATATCCAACTCTCCGAATCACTGGATCTGTCGACCCTGAGAATCGAAAGGCCACAATGTCTCTTCTTCGGTGGACCGACGAACCCGAGATGGAGTCGTCGGAATAGAAACAGCATCCGCAAGAAATAAATCACAGTCCAAGACTCACAAGTATAATCAGGAACCAAAGAAAATTTTCCAGTAGAAAAGAAACTATAATTTCATCCTCCATATCACAATCAGAGTGTTTGGATTCAGGCAAACAAATGTCCTAACCCTAGAATAGCTGATCAGAGAAAAATTTCATTGTAAAGCTCAATATATGCCAACAAATGCCATAAAATGCCAACAAATTTCAGATCAATATGCAAAGGAACGGGTAAGAAAGTGTTTTAGCTGAGGTTTATACCTTCTAATATTTTACCTGACGAGAGAAGACCAACATCTGCAAGTAGGCAAGGGGCTGAACCCATCAGCGAGACTATGCTCTGACGGAGAGGAGGCGGAGGAAAGAAAAGTCCCAACGAATAGGCGTAGATCTGCTAGTAGGCGTAGTCTAGTCGGACTGAGGAGAGAAGGAGGGAGAGGTAGATCTACGAGAGGTAGATCTGGGAGGTAGATCTAGGAGAGTAAGGAGCCATATTCTGTTCCTTGCTGTTCGGAGGAGAGCCGTAGCACGGAGGAAGAGGGAGATCTGGGAGAGGCAGATCTGGCCCTCTTTCTCCCTTGTCGATTTCCTTGCAGATCTGGGAGAGACAGATCTGGGAGAGGGAGGAGCCATATTCTGTTCCTTGCTGCTCAGAGGGGAGGCGTAGCACGGAGGAAGAGAGGCAGATCTAAGAATTACTGTAAGTTGTGGCTGCTTGTTTTCACTTTATTTTCATGTTGGAGATCCTGCCGTGTAGTTGCGTCAAGATCGACAGCTAAAGACGGAGAACGGGAGGAGGGGAGACCAGAGGCGGTAGACTGGGAAAGCCGTAGAAGAGGCAACAGGCGGTGGAGGAGGAAACCAGAGGCGATGGACTGGTGGACGACGGGACGAGGAGCCCAAAGGCGGAGCCGCAGAGGAGGCCAGAGACACCCAAGTTACATGTTTCATTCCATTCATCATCTCATTAAATTGACGGCTATAAAATAACTATTTAAATGTATAATAATTTGCATATATTGTTGCAAATGTAAGGCATGCGCTAGCTATATAACAAGATAATTGAGATACTGCTAGTAAAATATTGTGCTATGCTACATACAAATATATGTGGGAAAAAAAATGGAAAACACTATGAAGTAGATTCAGCCGAATGAATTTATCAGAAGAAAGATCCATTTCGTCCCATACTAATTCCATAAAACAAAAATACAGCACGAAATACCTACATTCTTACGTATCATTAAAAAAACAACATCTTAATTTATTTGGCTTGCGGCTCCTTGGTGCATATGGCCAATACACCATTTACACACAGATTTCCCTCCACTTGCTTCTTTAATCGTAGAACCATGAATGAGTCTTAATTAGCTGATGTTATCAAAAAGAAAATTTTAACTTGCCGATATATATTTATTTTTCTATCCAACAAAAAAGCATTAAGAAACAAAGACAGAGACAAATTAATCCGGCGAGATTGGTTGAACAACCGTTTAAATAGTGAATCACATGATGACGGTTTATTTTTCATATATATATATATATAATAAAGATTCGAAACTATGACGAGTAAGCTGACATAAGCTGTATGTAAATCCGTTGGAAGAAAGGTGGAGGCAAAGAACACCCTCTACATCAAGCGAAAGATATGTCGAACTCAAGTTGCAGAGGCAGATAAAACCTCAATGACACACGGTCGTTTCATGTGTCCATTCATGTGATGTTGTGTGGGTGGACAAAGAGAAAGATGATGGGAGGGTTGAGGATGGTGAGTGCTAGTTAAAGCTGCTCGAGGAACCGGCAGAGATCCTCGCAGACGAGAAAAGCAGCTACTAATAATGGTGATGGTGGTGGTGTCCACTCTCCATACATTCTTTTTTTTGTATCGTATATTCCGGCTCTCTTCTGTTGATCGCTTCTTCTCCGTCTTCTCCTGCTACTCCTTTCCATGGTCTTTCACCTTTCGCATGCACCGAATGTCGTGACGGTGCGTGTGGGCCCCACGTATAGACTTGGAACCGTGAACCACGTGGCGGATGAGACCGGTTGACAAGTACTCATGTCAACAGGTCAACGTTAGTGTGGTACGGTTGCCATGTCGTCTTCTCATTTCCCCACCCCCCACACTCTCTCTCTCTCTATGGTGGTTGTGTTGTCCATTCCTACGATTTAATTTATGCTTGTTCTTGTGCTGAGCATTTGTGCGATGTGCTGTGTCTCGTAGCTGTCCACGAGTTGTGTGGGTCCTTTTCGGACCCACAGCGCGTGCTAAGTGAACAGAAAAGGATGGCCAGCATCAACCACCAACCTCAAGTTCCTTACTTTTTCTTTACCTTTGAATGACATGATGATCAACAGATGAATAATTGACAAATAGATTAATGGGAACTATACACGCGTAAACACATACACATATACATATATACTTAATATATAATATGATTTTACCTTCTTTTAGATAATAAGATATTTAATTCTATCTATTCGTGATAAAGATCATTTGTTGATTTGATATCAATCAAAATCAAAAATCACTAAAATTTTAAAATACCTTTCAATATCTTATTATTAAAATCTACTCTCTTTTTTG
>JAMKQA010249980.1:0-10596 GCA_024699735.1 Posidonia australis | reverse complement strand
TGGTGGATGAAAGAGGGGGCCGAGCGTCTGCTTGGTGTGGCGGAAGTGAGGGGGTCTGGGATCGACGTCGAGTGGCGGAAGAGAGGGGGGTGGGCTGTCAACGTCGATTGGTGGATGAAAGAGGGGGTCGGGCGTCTGCTTGGTGTGGCGGAAGAGAGGGGGTCCGGGATCGGCGATCGGCGTCGAGTGGCGGAAGAGGGGCGAACGGGATCGACGATCGGCGATCGGCGTCGAGTGGCGGAAGAGGGGCGAACGGGATCGACGATCGGCGATCGACGGAAGAGTGGCGGAAGCTAGGGCATTTTTCGTGGAAGACTGGCGGAAGATCGGCGATCGGTTTTTTTTTGTTAAGAATACTGAAACATTACTAATGTTTTTTTTTTTTTGTTATCGGTTTAGTTTACTAATGTTTGTACTGGTGTTAGAAGATAAGTAAACATATATATATATTATAATATAAATAATTAACATTAGTTTATTTACATTGTTAAATGTTAATCTATTACACACTTATACACTTAATCACTTAATAACACTTATACACTAATATTGTTATACAGTTTATATATAAAAATAAATAATTAAATTTATATATTATAATATTAATATGGATATCCGTATCCGTATCCGTCCAGAAACGGATACAGATATCCGTATCCGCCTAGAAACGGATATGGATACGGATTTTTTACGGATATACCATATCCGTTTGCACCCCTAATGATGATGCATTGCTTGAAGATGGTGATGCATTACTTGAAGACCTTGTCATTCTCTCTCTTAATCAGTGGATCACCGATCACCTGTAGGAAATTCGGTAGCCAACAAGGTCTCAGACAGGGATGCCCTCTTTCACCCTTTTTATTCATCACGGGCATGGAAATCATATCCATTATGATCTCTGATGAGATGTTTCTAATGAACCTAATGGTATTAGGTTGAGTTCAGATACACCTAACATGTCACACCTATCTTTGATGATGATATTCTATTATTTTATAAAGGTAATATGCATGATGCTACGGTTCTGAAAAGGATTGTTGGTAAGTTTTCTGTTATGTTCAGGCAAGTCATAAATTTCCAAAAATCTTCTATCTTTTTCAGTAACAATTGTCCAAACGATTCAAGGAATAAGATTAAGATTTATTTTTTTGATGTTGGTGACATGAATTCTTTTGATCCTTATCCAGGTAATTTTCTTTTCAAAGGAAATGCCCAAAAAGTGTTTACAAATTCAATTTCTGATAAGATGATCTCTGGACTGACGATGGTGGCAAGGATATATCTATTTGAAGAGACAAATGGCTTACGTATTTCAGCTTTCAAATCTTTCCAGAAATATATGTAGATCATGTGCATAATGTGGTTTTCACTTGGTCCAAGTCAATGGAATGTAGAATTTAATCAATTTATTGTTCGTTATTTTGATGAAACCAAGGCTCATGTAGCCATGCGATTCAGATCTGGACAAATGGATGACCCAAGGCTCCTTTTGCAACATCAAAGAAAAATTACAAAATGTTTGCAAGGGCTGCGAACATACTCTGGTAGTCCGGTATCTGTAGAAGGAGAGACTAACAGCATTCAATTAACAGAATGGCCTAGCCTCTCTAATTTGCAATAATGACAGTGAGGATGCAATTTAACATTTTATTATTGGAGTTCCTACCTGTTACCATGCTTATCACCAATTCACTTCCCATCTACTTGGATAGATCAAGAGTTCAGTAGGTAGATTTCCAAAGTATCCAACACGAACACACATCATGGTAATCCCGTTGCCAAAACAACTATTATTGTCAGAAAACTCATAGTTAAAAAGAAATGAAAAGTGACCGGTGCTTACACGGTAACCTCCTGCCGTGATGCTGCACCATCTCCATGGATGTCAAGAAGGTTTAACCATGTCCTCACCGACAGGGGTCATTGTGGCAGTCCCTCTCTGGCTTGAAGGCAACCCCTCTACTGCCACTTGATGATGGCACCACAGACCATGAAGTTGTATGGGCAGCAGCACAAGGAGGAGGAGGGGGCGTGTGGAGGAGGTGATGGTGTTAGGTCTGGGTTAACCCTAATAAAGGTTTTCTAAAAACTGAAAAAAAAAACTAAAATCTGTAAACGGGTCTGCCGGTTCCAGCCGGGTTTTAACAGGTCCATGATTTCACAACCTGATCCTCTTTTTTTAAATCTGAACAGCATCTCATGCCTATGCTGTGAACCAATCCAATTCCAAGCCAAGTTGCTCCACCAAGAGATCTCCATTTCTAAGGCTGTGTTTGGATGGGATTTTTTTTTGGAAGGATCTAGATTCTAGCGTGATTTCCAATGCAGGTTTGATTCAAGATTCTCATGGACATCACAAGTCATGTTTGGTATGGATTATGGATGGTTGTTGCCTTTTCTTGAGATAACCCAAATGCTCTCCAATAAATGGGGATTTATATTTTTTGGGTAGAAGATGTGCTAGGTTTACTTAATATGTTCTTGACAAATCCAATATGGTTATGCAATTTGTTCTTAAGACTTCTTAAAAAGTTCCATTTGCAAGTATGATTAGCAGTCATTTAAAGGATCATACCAGAAATATATGTAACCAACTTTGGAATAGTATTCCAACTTAATGGCAACAGCAAATATATATAACCAATTTGAGATCATACTATCTCATATCTGTAACAAGATCCAATAGCATTCCATTAAAATAGCATTCAACAACCTTCATACTAGAAAGTACTAATAGCACATAAGTACAAAACGGTCATCAACGTTCTTACTTGCAAGTTTTATTTACAAGGAAGATCTACAACTTCGAAGAACAAACATGAGATCTATAAACAACTTTGAAGAACAGAACTTATTCAATGAGAATGAAGAGCAGATCTCACTTGTGGGTTTCAAAGGGAAATACCTCGTCGTAGCTCGCCACACCGTGCCACGCCACTGCGCGCAGGAACCTCCGAGCAGCAACGTCTCTCCGTACCACCGTCGATTCAGAGGAGCTCCGAGCAAAATGCAAACACGCAGCTCCAACAGGCCATGGAAGGGGGAAGTCGAATTAGGGCATATGTGATTTGTTGGGATGGTACATTTTTTTAGTACATTACTGTTGCTTTTTTTTTATGACATACAAGGTAATTTGCCTATGTTATTTTGGAAAATGTTAAAAGGATTGAGGACAATCATGTCTTTTTAATAATCTAACCAAAATGCTCAATATGCCAACAAAAGTCGGATTCTTCGTTTCTCAAAAAACACATTTAAGTGACGTTAATGATAATGCAGTGGATTCTCCCCAAAATCCGTCATATCAGGAGTATCGTGGACAATGTCTCGTTGTCACATTAGTTGAGAGAACTTCAAACTCACCATAGGTCCCAAATTCGAATTCTGGAACATGTATAAAAAAATTTCACAGTGACTGAAAGATTGTATAAACTCGCGACGCCCTTCCCCCCCATCTCCCCCTCTTCTAAACCGATAACAAACAAAAAAAGGAGTATTGTGAATAAGATTGAGGACACTACACACATTCCGAAAAATATCAAAATCTTCTTTTGAGCAGACTTATGTGCTCTTGCTGCCTTGCTTGTAGAAGTTGATGTAATCTCCTATCCAGCTCAATTGTAGGAACCCCATGATAGAACCTTTCTCCATTTTCTTCTTCATGTTCGGTGTCCTCTTCAAATTTTGCTTCGTCGTTTTCAGAAAGATCACTTTTCTCATTGAACTCCTCTGATTATCCTTAAAAAAAAAAAAAAACATGTATGGAAGTCAAAAGGAAATCTACCAATAACAACAATAAAAGCACTGCAATATACGAACTTCAGTCAGCAAATTACGAATTTCAAGAGTAGATGTTCTCATTTCTTGTGCTAAGGGTGAGCTGCAAAATTGTCAATCTGAACTCTGAAGTCTAAAGTGCCATAGAAAGACACGATGTAGTGATGAATTTATTTAGTATAACACAATTAGTTTCGGTATGTGATATTCGAGTCTTAAATTGATAGAAGAATGAAGATAAATTGCTATGTGTTATAAGAAACTAAACCCTGAAAGAAAACCAAATCTTTCTGAAGTGAAATTTTCGAAGTTCGATAGCAGAATAATTTATTTAGTGAAAGACAATTATACCTCCAACATAAGTCCAGAATGTTGTGAGCATTATGCATGTCCCAAACTTAGCTGCAGCAATTCTAATTCAGATCGGAGCTCCACTTCCAATTGATCCATCTTCTCAGATGCATCACCCTCGCAGTTGGATTGACTATCATCTAACTCAGAGACAAAAAGTGTTCTATGCCTGAGGACTGAAACGATGGTACATACTCATGCGATGAAAGACAATTGCTTGAGTTTTCATCACCACAGGGCTCTGTAGCATTGATGGCAATATTGCACTTGGACACTGCGGAGCGGGATATTTCCCGTGTCTAATGCAATGCATTCTTGATATCTTTGAGCATCATTTCTATTTCTTTCTTGAACCGTGTGATCTCTTTGAATTTTCTTGCACAATTGGCAAACATAATCAACATACCTATCCCCAACCCCTAGTCGGATGACTTCTCCTCTGACCTCCGCATCCCTAAAAAGGTGATAAAAATAGTTGAAACAGAAGTTTGTGTAAATGAGAAGAAGGTGAGATATGGCTAGATATCAATTTACATAAAGGTACACTACACCAGAATGAAACAATGATAGACTGAGAGCTAAGAATCAACAGAATCTACATAAACAACTAAAAGTTTTCCTTTCACTAGACAATACGTATACATAAAACGATACCAACATATAACAAATTCCAAATGTTTGAACTATGAACTCCGATGCCTGATTTCAGACATGCCTGCACTTCAAGAATGGGAGGTCATACAAATTTCTCCTCTTTGCCTTCTCTCCGCAACCCTTTCCTTCCTCAACCAACATTTCACACCCCATAAACCCGTAACATTGTCAGAACAAAGAGCGGAGGGAGAGCAATCCTAATTCCCAAAACAAAATGTGTAGAATGCGATGTTCAAACTTCAAATCCAATTTCTCCTCTCATTATTAAATTTATGAATTGCTGGTTCTTTTACGAGATCAGAATTGCTGCATTCATGGGTCCGTTACATTAGGACTAGAATTGAATAATAACAGCGACTTTCATTGAAGTTTATCCATGTGACTTGTTTTTGAAAGTGTATTATCTATGTGATTGCTTGTGGATATTTATACATAACCATCATGAAAATGAGAAAAATACCACGTTAGTATTCTTATCGCTTTCGAAAGTAATCATCCACCCGTTTTTAAATATGGTAGTCACCTGATAGAGATTCACATTTGAATTTAAAAACGGAGGCTTTCGTAGTTTGACACTAGGACCAATTTAAATTCTAATATTAATATGTAAAAAACTTCTAATAAAAGATTACCGTGATAAAAATAAAAAGTGAATAAGCATACACCACCTTTTATTTTTATCACAGTAATCTTTTATTAGAAGTTTCTTTTATTAAAAAGTGAATAACCATATATTACCTTTTATTTTTATTTTTATCACCATGATAAAAATAAAAGGATGATAAAAATAGAAGGTGGTGTATGCTTATTTACCTTTTATTTTTATCACTGTAATCTTTTATTAGAAGTTTCTTATATATTGATATTAGAATTTAATATGATGAATACAACATACACCATAATCAACTGTCACCGTATAATTGACTAGAAGTAAAACTCACACCTTCCACTTAAATTCAAATCTTAATAACCAAGTAAGAAAAAAAATAAAAAAATAATCTCCATTACCATTTACAAAAAAAATATAACATACACCATGTGGCATATTTGTTTTAGTATCTCATGAAAACAAACAAATATCGTCTATAGCCAACAGAAATCAAATTTTACTAGTCACATAAATTCCCGAAACGTCAGAATCTACAGATTGGCCAACAATAGTGAAATTCCAAAATTGGATTAAATTATTCCCCACATACGGGTGAAGCTCATCAAATAAAAACAAAAAAACTAAGAAAAAGGTTCAACTGATAATCTATTCTGCTACCACGTTCAAGAAAGAATACATTACAGTTGTTTCATACACTCATGACTAGTCTCAACAAAAATCTCGAGAATTTTCCAAAAGTTAAATAGAGCTGCAACATTCAAAGTTCAACCGGTAATCTATCTGATTGTGTTCTCGTGTTCATATTCGGAATGGTTGATTTGCAGAGCTGCTATGATCGAACTTCATCCTCTTCATCTTTTGTTGCCTGTTTCGCACTGCAATCTCCTCAAATAGATTTGTACTAGTAAAAAATTGGCCTGATTTCTTCACCTTTTTCCTCTTGCCCCTGTCATATTCTTCATCCCTGCAGAGTCGGAAATGTAGAAAATAGTCACAGTAATAGAGGGCAGAACACAATTAAAAAGTGAAGAAACAATGTGGCCTTTTCACAGGTTTTATCTCATGGATTGAACGATTTGAAGCTTAAAACACAATCAAACAGAATGCACTCAACCAAAAGAAAGAATAAATTGGACATTTTTACTTTCAATGGCATAAGCAATTGCTTTTAGACCCAGTTCATATAATTATGTTTTTCAACATGATGAGCTTACCACTCGTCCAATACATATCCAATGCTCCCAGCTTGTGTATTCTGCACTTCACGAATTGAAGATTGTGGTTGTTTATCATCCCACTTTGGAATTGCTTCATTGAAGAACCAGAGGATATCATGAAGTGAGTAATAAATAATCAATGGGACATTCAACAAACTACAGAAGTTTAAAAAAAAACAATTAAAAAGCATACAGGTTAAAGGCTCACCAAAGGACTCCCCTAACTCCAACATAAAACTAGACTGAATTGGGTTTTTGACATGCATATCAATAGCTCCAACACCAGGATGACTTGTATTCTGTTTCAAGGTCATTTCAGGTAGTCCAGAATTTGCAAGAACAACATTATTCTCAACACTTCTTATTGCAGCAAACTTTTTATCTGAACCATTATCACTGCAACCATCTCTTGCACTGTAGAGCTTTTCTTTCTTTGAATGTGAAAGGGATTGCTTCTTTGCCGAGTGCACTTTTTGAGTGCTGACCACATTGACCATCTCAGAGGTTGATGTTTCCTGATCACCCGAAACAAATATTCCACTTACTTCTGACTTGATCAAATTCTTCTTGTGTAAACATTTTTTTCTGCTTCTCTTGAGTTTCCTCTTTTTCCTCAAGCTTAAGGATGCAAATAATAAGTATCTTGGACCAAAATGCATCTTCTTCTTGTGAGAATGTTTGGTACTTTTCTTAGTCTTTGCAACAGTCTCATTGTTGACACTATTCATATGATCATTCCATGTGTCAGCAAGAACCTCCTTTTGGAGACGATGTTTAGAGGTGGTTGGTTGGCTAGATGAATCAACAATTTCCTTCTTTTGAAAAATATCTCTAGCACTCTGACCTGTTTGATCTCTTTGAAATCTGTCAGTTACAACAGAAACCTAAATATACAATGAGATGGGATGTCAGGTCTACAATTGATCTCGCAAATCATATGATATTAACATAAGTCTGGAGTCCATCAATACAATATATTACCTGCCGTGGACGTACTTCACGAGAATGACTTGTTAACTTCAATGCCTTGATTTTCTCAGGTTTGAGATTATCAGCTGCCTTGCTTGAAACACCATCAGCCTGTGCAATACAAACATGGCATAGAGATGATTCGAAATACAATCATGACATTCCACCCAGCCACTCAAAATAGTGGAATTACAGTGAAACAAGATAATTACCTCATTATTGGGAAGGTTTCCAGAAACATGGGTTGGGGGATCATTACATTGATTCTGTCGCATAACATCAGTAATCACATCTTTTCCATCAACTACATGAATAAGAAGACAACCTTGTCATTACTCATTAGCCATAAAAATGAGGTAAAATCAAGTAGAAGAAGCTTTCGAGCAAATACCATACCATTGCCATTTGAAAAGGCCGGCCATGTCAATTCTTTTACTGTGCTTTCCTTGTTAGCATTTGACAGAGATATCACCAAGTTCTTTACCATCATCCGACAGCTATTTTCCTTGGATGATGAATCTGACTCTGTTAAGCTTTCTGCCATGTACTGATCAACTACACCTTTTGGAGCATCAGATTCAGATGAGGACTCCTTTGATGAAGGAAACCTCAACGAGCAATCCGATTCTTTCTCCACATAACCATTGGACTGGAAAACCGGTACTTCTATTGGTAAACCAAGACCAACACTTGGGAAAGAGGAATCTTTTTTTGTTACAAAGTCATCCGACGGAACAGCTTTTGCAGATATTGTTTTATCTGGAAGTAGGGCATCAACTTTAGTTAGCTGTTCCAAATTGCACAATCGTCTATCCACTGAGCCATTTTGAGTTTTTTCTTTTAAACTCTGTGAAGAAACATCCAGACATCTATTTCCAGATGTATTAGTGTCAACTGGCCTCTTGGGGGCAGAACTTCTGTTACGGATATAGAACAACATATAGGCCTTCTGTGCTAAAACAACCTTCTCACTGACTTGTGAAACCTGCACATTTAGCATCAAACAAAAACTAAAAAGCCACCCTCCTGACAAACAGTACTTTGTGAAAGGATTTCCTTTTTCCAGTTTACGGAATGGAGGGGCAGACTCCATAAAACATTAATCAGCAAGAGAAGGCTTCCAAAGAACACTTTGAAGAACAAGACACCATTGTGTCTGGTCGGACAATTAATGATTGTGGATTTTTAGCTTTATCTTAGATTACAATAAAAAAACATGGGGGTTTTATTTTAAATTACAATAAAAATGTACGATAATCCCACCTGATTGTCATTGAGAGAATGCCACAATCCACTTGAGGTGCGGACATAACAGTAATAGTGACCAGAATGGGTACTCCAACCAGCATGAACCAAAACTCCATAGAGTGTATACTTGAAGTTTCCTTCTTGTTGATCACTGACAAATGGTTTCAAGTCCAGAGTTGGTTCAAAATTCACTTTTCTGTCAATTTTTTGTCCAGGGATAACAGAGCCAAATCGCTTCAGATGAATTGTGAGGACATATGGGGCTTTGTGCACAGTAAGCTGTTTTAGGGCCCTAACTTTCTGTTTGCAGCGCTGGCACTGATACTGCCGTTCCCCACCATCTAACTGCTCTACAGCAGTAAAATGTGAAAGAGCCTTCTGTAGAGAATCAGCTTTTGTAATTTCTAAACTAAGGTCCAAGAAGGGATCGAACTTATTAGACGAGTAGGAGCATTGTGTGCATTTAACCTGCAATGTAAACAACATAGTAAGGATACATCATACAAAGACAAAAAAAGATCGAACTGCTAGAGTTTTTACAAGAACGACAAGTGTACCTGGCTTCTGAGACGACCACCAAAAATTTTGTGCACCAAGCTCTTCTCATAAGCACTGGGAGATTCACTTGGCACCCCTGAGGGTAAGCAGCATTTATGCATTGATTCCAGCAGGTTAACCATGTACTCATGAGCATCTTCTTGCCTAGCATTTCGAAAATTTCGAGATATGCCTGCCTTATGTCAAGGATTTCAACTTTAAAAAGAGGAAAACAGATGGCTTGATCACAAACTACAAAATACAATTAAAGATAAACAAAAAGAATAAACCTACCAAATTTACAATTAGAATAAGGGAAACAGAAACCAGATTTTGAAACTATTTTCAACATATCAAATGAATCAAATCAGGATACTTCGCAAGTTCTTTACTAAGTGAGAAGGTGTCAAAATTTTCCCCGATGATTGCAAAGCAGTCATGACATGATTTTGAAGAGCACACAATGCACAAAATCCTGGTGTATGACCTTCATAAGAAAATAGAACACTATTAGAAAATAAAAAATATGGAATCTGGAAAAGTCAGGAAAAGGCTTATATTTAATTGTATTGAGCAAGTTACACAGATGACATCTTGCAAGAGAAAAAAGAACTAGTAATTTTTTTTGTCTTATTGACAAGAAATTAAATAGCCAAACAATTTTAAAGGTCACTTGATATGATATATTAAATTTGCAATCACATTGCATAAAATTAAGATCATCAAATAGCCTTTAATTTTTGATGAGCAGAATCCTCTCCCACTCAGGCGATCAAAACAAAAGAAAGAGAACATATATGCCAATAAGTGTTTCTCAACTAAATTCTTTTATCAACAATTATGATCCTTTGATCACCTCCCTCTTCATGTTCAGATAACTATGATATTGCTTATGCATTACAAAATAAATATAAGATTTCTATTAGTGATCCCCTTCTGAGGTGAATCTACAAAGTTATTAGTTGCCCTTTTTCTCAAAATGTGGGGATTGTTGGCCTCTCCATTTGTGAAGTTTTAACATTTGTAGTATCATTTAGTGGCATCGCTCGGTCTATGATGGCACATGGAAGAACTGGTATTCAGTTGAGCAAATTATTGATGTGCTAAACTTTTGAGAGTGGTCAAACTTGATTGTCTCTGGTTCAAAATATATCAGCAAACCATGCAAGATGTGAAGCACTCCCGTGTTAGGATATGGACAGTGCTGCTATTAGCTTGTGACTAGCTACA
>JAMKQA010249963.1:0-10368 GCA_024699735.1 Posidonia australis | reverse complement strand
TTGATATAAAAAATTGAAGTAGATTCTAATATGTAATATATAATGTTTGAATAAATATTAGGTTCCTTTTGAAACAGATTTATTACTAACATTATGACGTTGCAAGAATGTTTCTTTGGGTTATATTTGGTTCCGAGATTTAAGTTGTGTTTTGATTTAGATTTTAACATCCGAATTCTTACAGGAATAGTTTTAAAATCATAATCTAAACTACATAAGAAATCTGACATAATATGAACCATAATATGAACCATACAATATAAATGCTGACTTTATTCACGATAAAAATGCTGACTGATATTAGAACAAGGAAAAAAAAAACCATACACAATTTAGAGGAACTGGACTTTATTCATGCTGACACTTATTGGGATGTGGTGGACCAGTATGATAGTTTAATTAGAATAATTAAATAGGAAGATTTCCATATGCAATTGCCATCACTGTGATCATAGATACCATGATTGTGGTGCTTGACATCACAGGATCAATGGCCCTGATCATAGACTACACCCACACCACACTAGATATGTTCTCTAATTAAATATATTGTATATATCATTCACAAAATGAGTAATATAATTTAGATGAGCAATGTTAGACAGAGTATAAGATAACCAAGTGAAAAAATGGATTAATTAAATATGTAGCATTTTTCATTTACTAAATATATTGATAAGGACTAGCAATGTAAACTATTGTCACGTTGTGACAAAGACCAGTACACCTTTGTCTGGTCCACAACTTTAATTGTAATACTGTTACGTATTTTCCAAAATAACACTTTGACAAGTCAATATCTCTTAGGATTGGTCATACAAACCCTTAAAGTTATTATCATGTTACATTTTTTTTTTAATTGACACTTTAACAAGACAACACTTTTTATGATTTTGCTCAAACAGTTCTTATAAATATTATCATGTTACATACATTTTAAATTGACACATTAACAAGTCAACATTTCAGCATTTGCTCATACACTTCTTATAACTATTGTCCCTGTCAACAAATAATCTTCCTCCAAGCATGTCGTATCTCCTGCAATGTTGCACCTCTTTGATCCTACTCGATGCCATAGTAAATTTGATGATAAACGTCTTCCATATTTTCAATTGTGTGCAAGACACATATCAAACAAATGACCATTTCTGCCATTGGAAAAAATCCCAAAGGTGATCCATCCTTGCACCTTCTTTAATATATATTTTTTCTTTTCTTGTGGACATTAATAGAAGTCAAACCCACTCCACAATGTTGTCTACAGTACTGTCAAAGCTGGCAAGTCAAATTGATTGCTTCTCCTTCAATATGCAACATATGTTGTCCCTGAGCTTCCCGACATGTGTTAATTGTATCTAGACACTCCCATTAGGTGAATACCTACTTTACCAATCTACAGCTTCCAATCGTTGATGCTTCAAACAATGAACTATGCAGGCAAAAGCAATTTGCATTTGCGTTCAATCTTTGAGTTTGCGATATGTAATTTCAACACTAAAGAAGCAAAAGCCTTCATTGCATAACCCTACAAAAAATACTTTGCAACAACTGGAACATTAGACACTAAACAGTGAAGAGGGCATCTGAACTTGAATTGACGGACACAAAAATAAGTATGTTTGATTGACTCTTCTTAAGAAATGAAAATGCGAACAAAAATGAACTCAAGTGTTGTTCAAAGTAGGGAACAGGTGAGCATAAGTCGATTTGATGAAGAAATGAGAAGGTTGGTTGAAATCAGTAAACATCTATAAAGGACAACAGCTCCCACGAGATGACACAGAATCACTTTTCACA
The DNA here is from genome assembly GCA_024699735.1 of Posidonia australis. Taxonomy (NCBI): domain Eukaryota; kingdom Viridiplantae; phylum Streptophyta; class Magnoliopsida; order Alismatales; family Posidoniaceae; genus Posidonia; species Posidonia australis. The sequence continues at coordinate 8,568 of JAMKQA010249963.1, read as the reverse complement.
TGCCCATTTGCACAAATTACCTAAATTCAGTGAGTGCAAGGCTGTAGATTAATCTCCACTTTGATAACATGGGCAAGTTTAAGAATTTCCTATGAAATATGAAAGTGCCTACTATTTTCAGCTTAAGATGATGCCTTTTTCTTGATGAGAATCATGGCATTTTCCTCAAGAGAAATATCCAAAACCGTTCCTCTTGAAACCACTATCTGCCAAAATCATTTGAGTTCCTAGCATTCCAAATCTTACAGCAAGTAGCATGGCAGAGGTTTTAGGCTAATGTTGGGAACTCACCTGTAAGTGTCGAAAGGGACAGTGGGAGGAGGCAGAGGAGGATGAGGCTGTGCGAGGGAGAGGAGGAAGACGTCGGAGGAGGAGGCACTGCGGTGGAGGAGGAGGAGGAGGAGCACGGAAGAGGTTGCGTCCGGCGGTGTACGAGCAGCGACAGAGAAAGGAAGAGGTTGCGTCCGACGGCGTAAGAGCAGCAACAGAGAAAGGAAGAGGTTGCATCCGACGGCGTACGAGCAGCGACAGAGAAAGGAAGAGGAGGAGGCAGATGAATATTAGGGTAAGAAAGGAAGGAAAACGACTTGAGCGTCGGTATTTTAGATCTGCTTTAGCGAGGACAAATAGCGAGGACATTTCCTCTCTATGTCCTTGCTAAAAATACGCTAGGACATTGCGAGAAATAGTCCTCGCTATTTCCTCGCAAAATTATTGCGAGATCATGTTCTCGCTAATTCCCCGCTATATGTCCTCGTTATATTTTGGCGAGGACTTGTCCTTGTGAAGTCCTCGCTAGTTTTCCTCGCAAAATGTAGATTTTCTAGTAGTGTCACCCACCTCATCTCCACCACACCTCTTTCCTCCTCTAGCCCGTCCATGGCCTTTGTCCCTCACCTCACCTCCACTACACCTCACTCCTTTCCAGCTAGACTCACCAACCAAGACCTCTATCCTTCCTTGAAAAACCTAACAGTCCCCCTCTCACCTCACAACTCCAGCCGACACCACCAGCAACCTATCCTTCACCAAGCTTCTACATAAACCCAGCAATCACTACAGCCACTTCCCACAACCTGACGCTCGAGCCAAAGCCGCCAGCTGCCTCATCACGAGCTTAGGTGACCGTCGATGACCTCTATTGGCATTGGGGGGAGCAGCGAGGGAGGTGCGTGGAGGATAGTGAGGTTGTTAGGGGTTGTTAGTTGGTTAGGGGTTGTTAGTTTGTTAGGAGAGTTGACTCTGCATTGGCCACCTTCGACACCACAGAGCATTGTCTATCGAAAAGGAATGCCACTGTCATGGCGATGAGCTTATCATTGATAAGTCTTCATCTTCGAGCTCTTCCTTCCCTGCCTGGTCGTCTTGCGCATTTTCTTCTTCCTCCTTTTTACCTTTCTGGTGTGTAACTCGACGCCCTAGAGCTTCGGTCCCCCTCCCACAGTCGAGCTCGTCAGAGAAGACAAAGTCGACAGTGAGGTGGATCGGGAGAGGCACTCACACTGTCCTCCTGGCATCCATGCACCTACACTTCTTCCCCATCTTCTCCATGACCTTTCAGAAACGTTGGATCACCGCTCTGCCACCTCTAGAAGCCTTATCTTCTTCGTGCCCGACATCGGAGTCGTAACGTCGATGAGCGTGGTGGGGGAAGGACTAGCTTGTTCCAAGCACGATCAGAGCTGGTTGATCCTCTCCCCTCTTCTCCCTCATGCTCATTAGTTGCTTGGAATCAAGATCAGGCGTCGGGGAAGCCCTGGATGGCTTCCTAGGCGATCGTCGCTGGCGAGGAGCAGTCGTCGGCGACCATGGAGTGTTTTTAAAAAAAACTTCTTTTAAAAAAACTTCTTTTCTTTTCTTTTTCTTGCATTTAGGTCCTTTCATCTTGCATATCCGTCCCTGCATTTATTTGTAAATCATTTTAATAATGTTTTGTTTTGGTAAGTTTTCAATTTGGCCCCTACACTCTTTCTATAAACTTTCAGGTCCTTAATCTTTAATAAAAATCCTCTAATTTAGTTTTCTTTCACCTTAAGTCCCCTAATTTGCACATAAAAACCCTGAACTTCACTAAAATCACATTGAATACATATTTTCTTGGCATATTTGCAAATCAAACCTTGGAAATTCTTATTTTCACCTAAGAACACATAGATTTGTAGATTTAACCCTAAGAATCTCCAAAATTACACTGAACACATGTTTTGCTGGCATATTTACAAATTAGAGCCTGGGAATCTTAATTTTTACCCAAAATTTACAGTTTTGCACAATTAACCCCCAACTTCCCTAAAATTGCATAAAAATGTGTTTTTTTTTACATTTTTGTTGATTTAATCATGAAAATCTCAGTCTAGACCTAGAAACATGTATCTTTTGCATAAAGGCCCCTAGAAGCTTACGTATTTCACCCATGCATTCATTTGTACATTTCAAACTCATTTCAAACTTAGCTTTCACATTATTTTCCGGATTTTCTTTGATTTTCATGATTTTTGATTTGATTTGGATTTTCATCGCCCAAAGGCATATAGTAAAGTGGCATTTTCGATGCCTACATTGACCCTCAGATTATTTTCCTTATCATTTCTCTTTTATTCTTTATTTCTTAGAGACTTGTCATGTTTTCGCATCCATCTTAGGCATGTTCATTTAGGATAGACAAGCATACACACACTAGGTCATGAGCAAGCGGTTAACCTTGAAAGACCTAAATCTTTGGGCGTATGGGGGTGCCTAACACCTTCCCCATGCACAACAAAAATCCTTACCCTTTTTCTGAGCAGCAATGGCTAAGTGTTGCATCCATTAGGCATGGAGCATACACGCATCCAAATGCACCTTAGTTTTCCTCGTCTTTCCATTAAAAGACTAGGTGGTGACTCCTTTTCCTTATCCTTTTCTTATCTTTCTTTGGTATTTCCAAGTTTAGTCTCCTGCTTTGGATTCACCATCTTTGCCGTGACCATATCGAGATTCCTTGTGTGTTTCCAAGCACTGGGGAGTCATGCAGGGTTCCACCGGCGTGGTCACACAAGTACTTTGGATTTAACAATAAGCGTAGTCTTCTTAGCTAGTAATGAAAGCTCAATAACAAGGGTTGAAGTCGTATCCATTTTTTCTTTGTTATTTCATTTTTTTGCATTGTCATCATGCATTCGAAAGAAAGAAAAGAAAAGAAAAGAAAGCATTCAAAAGAAGAAAAATATAAAAAGATTAGAAAACAACAAAAACCAAAAATACTTTGCATGTTAATAACTGCTCGATGACGAAAATCGGAAAATTTGCCTGCAACGGATTGGAATGCTCTTCCTCAGATGGCAGTACTCATATGACCAACTAGTGAGGGACCACCACCTATCAGGGCCAGATGAAGTGTCCAAACTTTGCAGGGTCCCAGCACCTCAAAGAGGAAGATAAAATGCTAGGGTGACTGAGTGTGTGAGTCGAAAAAGAAATATACCTTTGCATGGGCATAAAAGAAATTAGAAGACAGAAGTTAGCCCATGAGTAAAAGGTATGTGGCGTAGCTCTATCCCTACTATAATTTGAAGAGGAATTGAAGCATGCGTTTGGTAAATCCACACCTTTAAAGGATTGACCCCCTTTCCTGCAGTAAAAGCCTCCAACCTAGATTAGGCGCCTTTTACCTCCAAGTTAGGTATAGAGTGAAGTTGTATGTCTATGAGGGAGGAAAAATAAATCATGTAAACTCAAAAGAGCTGGTGCAGGACCATAAAGAGTTTGGCATGGAGTCCAGTCTATCCCACCACCACATAGCGAGCTTGAGTGTCACCTCTCATCCTACGAGAGCGACCCACAGCTTGTGAGTCTTTGTAGGGACAGCTAAGGTAAAGGTGTCCTCCTCCAATAGGCATGAAACTTTCCAATCCAACCAAGGGCAAACAAACAAAAATCACAACAACCAAAAGTTATAGCTGATCAATAAAACATGTTTACCTACTTAAGTAATAGCTTCACCCATCATCCATCAGCATGTCTCTGTACAACAATAAAGTCCATCCCCACCATTACCTTGCTTGCTGCAGTCTTTCTACTTGCATTTTGCATTGCATTACAGAGTTTCATTGAGCGTCTCTAATCAGGGACATTTCAGCTACACTATGGTCAAAGCACATGTCCAACAAGATTACCTTCTAGTGCACAGGCTATACAAACCTATAGAATTAGTAGCATTGGCAATAATCTCCCCACGGTCAACCAAGTTCCACTAGCACTACTTGGGGAATGTCCGATGATTGCACAGATAGGAACAGAATGTCTTGAGCACTTGCAGCCAGACCCCCATGTCATTTGGCAGCTTGACTCGATACTAGAGGCATCTATTTTTTCCTGATACCTCTCTCGATTTTCCTTTTGTTATCGTTTCATATCGTCTGCTAAGGAGCATAGCGCTTGCTCTCTGACCAAGCTCACACAAATTGCAACAACCACGTCCGAAAGTTAGTTCTATTCACCAAGAGGATGTTAATTGCTCTTTGGAAAGAACTCGTGCATCAGATTCACGACTTATGGTGCAGAGAGTCTAGACCAGAATCTCTAGCTAGAATATCCGGACTGTTCTGAGAAAATGCAGCGTAAGATCGTGCTTCCAGCATGGCAATCAAGTGCATATTCCTCTAGGGAAGTGACAATCGCTACGACTACAATGCTTACAAAGCCACAACCACAAGCAGCATCCTTGATCGTAGAATGTCAGTTTTCATTCCAGCAGGCCACAAATACCCACTTCCCTCAGAAATGTCGATGTAACGCCCTGATCCCTAGCACGTTACCTAAATCATAGCATCATAAGCAAAATTACACTACTTACAGTAAAATTAAATAACTGTAACTAAGGCTCACCTCCAGGAAACAATGTATGGCTAGAAGCTTTGACTCCTGCACCGGAACTCGACTGCACCAAACTACACCTGAAAACCAAACAAGCACGCGTGAGTGACATCTAAGACACCCAGTACGCGCCCTAAACACACAAAACCACAAAATCTCTGGAAAACTATAAAACTTAGCCTTTTATTTTTCAAAGCTTGGCTTTCTTTTGAAAATCCTTTTGTCCTTTTAGAACATCATCCCCTTTTTCATTATGTTTGAAATCACTTGGGAATTTGATCCCAAAACCAAACTCTTTTCAAAACCCATCTTTCTTTTCTTTTCAAAACGTTTGGAAATTTATTCCAAATCGCATTCTTTTTCAGAAACTCACATTTTTCATTTTCTTTAAAAATATCTAGAAATCATTTTCCAAAACATACCCTTTTTCAATACATGGGATTTCTTCCCAAAACCAAAAATTACTTTCAATAACTCATAGTTCTGACCAGATCCAACCCAAGACACGATGCCTCTCAAGGCTCAAACCAAAACCTCAAACATTGGCTGGTAACTTGTTAAAACCATAATTCTTATTCGTTTATAGGATTCTAGGACCATTCATAAGTCCAATCCTAGCTAAAACACATTTCTTTTCATTTTACATTTTCACTTTTCTTTGCTGATGTTACCTTGATCAGGAGTAATCAGGCACACAAGCAGTAGGCAAGGACATCCTTTCCCCTACCTCCCTGCAGTGCCGCGGTGAAATTCCCCATGCGGGATGCCACCGCTCCGGCCAACCAGCCTCAATCTTTTTTCATATATGCACGGGGATACATTTTTGTCTGATGCCCGATCGGTAACCTGAACAACTAGGTACAATGACCCAGGCTTAGCATACACTGTCGGTGACCTGAACAACTAAGTTCAACAACCTAGGCTAAGCCTACACCATCACGAGCTCAGTGACCCGAACAACTAGGTACAACGACCCAAGCTCAACCTACACTGTCTCAAGCTTGGCAACCATAGTCGTGTCTAGCAACTGGTTTCATTGGAGCCCCATACTCCTACCACGTTGTCGACACCAACCCCCGTGGTTCCTTAACACATTATTAGTGTTTCATTTTCAAAATTCTTTAAGCTTTTCTTTTCAAAACTATTTCCATTTCATTCTTTTTCATTGTAGGAATTTGTTTCCATGAAATACTTGACCCTCCACTAAGGTTCCCAACTCAATTCTTGAAAAGCCATGCTTAAAAATTCACAAATTGGGTCTCATGCCCAAAACCACACACAATTATCCATTTTATTCATTTATAGGTTCTAAAACCCAAAACCATACCCAAATCTACTTATTTGAGTTTCATAATCCTCCATGTCATTTACATGGGGAAAGCACCAATCACACATTCTTCAAATACTTTTAAAACCATTTATTTCCATCTCATAGTCACATTTACATATCTCAGGGTCAAGGCAAAACCAGCAGACCGAATTTTAGATTCGGTATACCGAAATCTCCTGATTCAATACACCAAACTTCTTCAGTATACTGAAATCCCTTGTTTTGGTTGATCGAAAGATTTCGGTCTACCGAAACCAGGGATCCTGGCTTAATCTGTCAGGATTTCGGCATATCGAATTCAATTCGACATACTGAAAACCCCGCAACCAGGGCACTCCCCTGTTCCATGCGACGGAAATCGCCCAATGTGGGAGCCTCAATCGGACCTCCCAAACTCACATCACAAATTACCATTAAATCATGGGGTGTAAACCCTTGAGTCTACTTCAAACCCCTAAAACCATTCCTCAATCCATCAACTATGTGATTCACACGAAAATCACAAAGGGAAGGAGCTCAGTTTAAACTACTATAGCGTACATCCCAAATCTCATTTAATCCTACAAATTTTCATCCTAACCGCATGATATCTATGTTTTGATGTATTTCAAATCATTCTCATCAATTTCCCTATTTTTTTACGATTTTACATGCATTTTTCGTCATTTTCATACATTTTCACACTTAGTCCAACCACAAGGGAAACAAAGAGGTACAGGGGTTGCGTACTTGGCTCAGCCTTCTGGCGACCCTCCTACACTCCGGCGAGCCTCCTCGAGCCCTAGTGAAGCTTCCTCCTCCAGCAAACTCCGCAAGCCACCTCCTCCTTGGTCGCACGTCGCTCCTCCTTCTCCTTTTCTCTCTCGATCGCCCTTTCCTCTCCTCGCTTGCCACTGCCTCCCTTTATCCTCTTCCCCATTTGCGTCGCACTGGCCTTCCATTTCATCGGAAGAGACGACGAGGCATGGGCTTGCGTCGTTGGTGGCACTGGTCGGGGAAGGGAAGGAAGGAGATAGGGATGGTGTAGGCTCGTGAGAGAGAGGAGAGAAAAAGGAAAAGAAGGAGGGAAAAAGAGGAAAAGACAGGCATGTAAATCGAGACGACTGTGGATCCTTAAAATGGACTCCAAATGGGTCCCAAATCACAAGCAGGTGCATAAAAAGCCAACCACAAGCTCACACATCCAAGAAACAATAGATTATCCATTAATAAACCATTTATATAATATTACAATTAATTACATGGTTTACAATTAAAAATTGAAAATCAGGCCCAGATGTCATAGTCGGGTACGAGCAGTGAAATTCCAGCGAAATCTACAAATAACATCAGTTCAAAGTAGTCACAGTTCAGGGTGCGCCCACAAGCATGTGCTTCCTAGCAAACCGCTGTTGGCTAAACCAGTTGTTTAGGGCCCTAACTTTCTTTTGTTCCTTTCTTTTAGCAACATCCTTACTGTTCTGATACCAGGGGCATGTCAGCTGTCTTTTGGTATTATCCTCCTGTTACTAGGGGCATGCCAGCTACTGTAGACACCCCGATTTTGAGGTGATTCATTGATAAACTTTCCAGATGTCGCTTTAGATGTGGCTGACCCTTGAATCTCATTAGCTAAACCAATCCCAAACCTATGGCAGGTCGACAGCCTAATTAGAAATTCAAACAGATAGGGGAGAGCACCAAGTTAGAGCACAAATAGATAGGGGAGAGCACCAAGCTAGAGCACCAAGGTAGAGCACCAATAATGAGCATCTAGCTAGCACACCAAGCTAGAGCACATAAGTGGCGCACTTAGATGGAGCACCAAGCTGGCTGCTGGCTTTCCACCTCCCATGTTTGTAACCTTTGCCAACGAATATGCCATGAAATCTTCCCAGGCTCTTCGTTTACGAGGCTGCTTGTATTCTCTAGGAGTTAGCCTTGAGAAATTCCTATATAAGGACATCCATACGCAACCATTTGGGGCCCTTATGATCTAACCTTAGGAGCTGATCTTGTCATCTTGAGATAGATCTAGTGCAAACTACTGCAAGCCAGTCTCGTTTTCCCAAGCATTCCTTTGCATTTTGAAGAATTCCCAGCCCTTCCAAAGCAACAAGGGATCTTATTATCTTTGATATTTCAAGAGGGAACACCTTGGACAAGGTAAGTCCTTCATGCATTCCTTTGCTTTTGCTTACTTCCTACATTAGACAAAATATGTCGTGCACTTCATATAAACTGATCTTCTTCTTCTTTTTGCTTACATAAATTTCATGATGAAGATAACCACCCTATAAGATATTTTGCATGTACAATCTAAATAGAAAATTTTGCACCTTAATGTTCCTGCAAATGGCCTTTCTTTTTGTTTCTTTGCACAAGAAATCTTTGTTTTTATGCAC